>JAYEVI010000470.1:0-100000 GCA_036346575.1 Dendrocalamus sinicus | reverse complement strand
AGGAAGTACCTAACTACTTAAAGATCTCAGTAGCAGTAGCACATAACACAAACAACTAGCAGCAGGGGGAGGAAGCAGAGGAGAAGCAGAGGGAGGGAGGTGGCACTGTGGCCTACAGAAGAGGAGGAAGCAGAGGAGGGAGGAAGGGAGGCGGCGAGAGGGAGGCTACGCTGCAGCCTGCAGGAGCATGAGAGAGACGAAGCGTGGTGGGAGCACGGGAGGGAGGGAGTGGCAGCGGGTGCTGCCAGAGCACGAGAGGGAGGAGGCAGCGCGGCGGGAGCACAGGAGGGAGGGAGTGACGGCGGGTGCTGCCAGAGCATGGGAGGGAGGCGGCGCAATGGGAGCATGGGAGGGGGGAGGAGCCGAGGAGGGAGTGGAGGTCAGTTAGGAGAGGAGAGGGCGTACTTGGTGTTGGATTATGTGGGCCAAGCCCATATAATAAGAATAATTCCTATTAAATCTCAAAGGCCCACTCATGCAAAGGAGGCATGCATGTGACCTTTAGTACCATATTGCTAGTTCTAGGAGAGGAAGACCACCTTAAAAGGGATGGTGCACTCCTAGCCACTTGAGGCATGTGTGGGAGAGAACTAGAGGATAACACGTGCGCGCTCGCCTCGCCTCGCCTCGCCGGGTCGGGCGCGGGCGGGCGGCGCGAAGCGCGCGCGCCACGGCACTGCGTGAATGGTCCGCCAAAATCAGCTCAGTGCTTGCGCGACGCGCTTCCTTTGCGATTTATTTTGC
This sequence comes from Dendrocalamus sinicus, assembly GCA_036346575.1. NCBI lineage: Eukaryota > Viridiplantae > Streptophyta > Magnoliopsida > Poales > Poaceae > Dendrocalamus > Dendrocalamus sinicus. The sequence goes on along the minus strand of JAYEVI010000470.1, from coordinate 99,256 downwards.
TGTTTTGAGTGGCGGTGAATCCGGATCGGTTCTGCGCGACTAATCCGTTTGATTCTAGATATGGAGAACGTGCGACGTCTTGATCACGTGTCCGGTTTTCTATAAATACGGTCGCCGCCTCCATACGATATATGCGAAAATCAATCTAGGTTTTGCCTCCTCCATCCTTTGTGCTGCGCCGTCCCACGTAGTCTACTCCGTCCCGTCCGGCGGCGCATCGCCGTTCGGAGAGCGGTCTCGAACCATCGCCAAGTCCTGCACCGGAGAGGCGAATAAGGTTTTTGGGAAGCGCTCGCGCGATCGCTGTAGCTCGCTCGTCTTCCTCGTCGTTCGGCCGCGAATCGTCATCGACCGTGTCATCCTCACCGTGCTGCGGCGTCTACATTGGCAAACCGATCGAGCAGAATCATCGATACGTATGCGGTCATGTTCTCCGTATTAGATCTGTTCATGTACGCTTTCTGGTTTACATGTCTAGATCTTTTATGCCTGTGATGGTTACGTTATTTTGCGTGCATGATGTCATGATTTATTTATGGAATAAATTGAACCTACATGTGCTTATATTTTCAACAATCCAAAAACCTTATTGTAGGCACCGTGGTTTTACTATGGCTGGATTTGCCGATGCATCGAGGCGGATAAGTTCTCGGTGTGCACTTTAAGAGATGGCGAGATCAAGGTCACTCGTGGCTTCTTGCTATGAATGTATTACAGGTTAGTAATGGCAAGCCTAAAGGTGTTCTTGATGCTGAAAAGCGAAAAGAATTCGAGACGCCACTACTCTCTTTGTTGGATGCATTCTTAGTGTTCTTGCCGACCGTCTGTGCGAGGTGTATATGCACATGACAGACGCGATGGAGTTGTGGGATGCATCGAATTCCAAATACGGTGCTTATCGATGCCAGCAATGACATGTATGTCATGGAGCAATTTCATGACTACAAGATGGTTGATAACCGCTCGTAGTAGATCGGGCTCATGAGATACAGGCCATTGCCAAGGAACTCGAACTCTGAAGTGTGCCTTACCCGACAAGTTTGTGGTGGATGTATTCTGCGAAATTACCTTCTTCATGGAGGAATTTGAACAACACTCAAACACAAGAGACAAGAGTACTCTGTTGAGAATCGATTGGGTCTCTTGAAATTGAGGAGAAAGCTCGGAAAAGGACGCTGTGTCTAAGGGTGATGGAGGCGATCTAGTGCCAATGTGGTACGAAACCCTCAAGCAAGAACAAAGGGAAATTTGTCAAAGCCCAACAGACAACCAACTTCAAGAAGAAGAAGAACAACAACAATCGGGATGATAGAACTTGCTTTGTGTGCGGTGAGCTGGTCACATGGCCAAGAAGTGCCCACAACGCAAAGGAAAGAAGGCACTGTGAGGATGACTTCTAAGTCATCAACGTGACCATTGGCAAGACGGAGATGGGGTGGGTATGGTAATTTACCTCTCGTTCTTTCGCTTAGTCAATCTACCAATTGGTGGATTGATACAGGAGCTAATGTACATGTGTGTGCTGATATTTCGTTGTTTTCTTCTTATCAGTCGCCCGAGATTCCTCCGTCCTAATGGGGAATGGGTCACATGCTCTTGTTCATGGTGTTGGCACGGTAGATCTGAAGTTTACTGGGAAAGATCGTGGCGGTGAAGAACGTGCAGCATGTCCCTTCTATAGACAAGAATCTCGTTAGTGGCTTCCGTTTATGTAGAGACGGGCTTAAGTTGGTATTTGAGTCTAATAAAGTAGTCGTGTCTAAACATGGATATTTTATTGGTAAAGGCTATGAGTGCGGAGGCTTGTTCCGTTTTTCCCTTTTAGATTTCTGCAATAAGACTGTGAACCATATTTGTGGTAGTGTGGATGATGAGGCTAATGTTTGGCACTCACGTCTATGTCATATTAATTTTGGTTTGATGTCTCGGCTTTTCAGTATGAATTTAATTCCAAACGTTTCCATCACCAAAGGTTCTAAATGTCATAGCTGTGTGCAATCAAAGCAACCTCGTAAGCCTCACAAGGCTGCTGAGGAGAGAAACTTGGCACCACTAGAACTCCTACATTTAGATCTTTCTGAGATGAATGGCGTGTTGACGAAGGGTGGAAAATGATATTTCATGACATTGATTGATGATGCAACTAGGTTCTGTTATGTGTATTTATTGAAAACGAAAGATGAGGCTTTAGACTATTTTAAAATCTATAAGGCAGAAATTGAAAACCAGTTAAATAGAAAGATAAAAAGACTTAGGTCAGATCGTGGTGGAGAGTATTTCTCAAACGAATTTGACTTATTTTGTGAGGAACATGGCATTATACATGAGAGGACGCCTCCTTATTCTCCCGAGTCAAATGGGATTGCCGAAAGGAAAAATCGCACGTTGACTGACTTGGTGAATGCCATGTTAGACACTGCGGGCTTACCTAAGGCATGGTGGGGGGAGGCTTTGCTAACGTCTAATCATGTATTAAATAGAGTTCCTAACGAAATAAGGACAAAACACCATACGAGGTATGGATTGGGAGAAAACCATCACTTTCTTACTTGCGTACATGGGGTGCTTGGCGAAAGTTAATGTGCCAATAACTAAGAAACGCAAGCTTGGACCTAAAGCGTGGATGTGTCTTTCGGGATATGCTAATCATAGCATTGCCTATAGATTTTGATAGTTAAACCGAGGTACGACATGCATGTTGGTACAATTATGGAGTCTCGAGATGCAACATTTTTGAGAATATTTTTCCAATGAAGGATACACATAACACTACTAGTCAACCTTCAAAATAATTCCCAGTTCAATCACACCACAGAACCTTTTGAACATACACATGAACTTGTCAATGAGGAGGATGACAGGTGGAGCTTCTAGAAGGAGCAAGAGACAAAGGATATCCAAATCCTTTGGTGATGATTTCACTGTGTACCTTGTGGACGACACTCCCAAGTCTATTTCGAGCGTATGCATCTCCCGATGCGGACTCATCGGAAGGAGGTCATCCATAGTGAAATAGATTCCATTATCGCTAATGGAACACAGGAACCGACAGATAGACCTTATGGGTGCAAACCTGTAGGGTGCAAGTGGGTGTTCAAAAAGAAGCTTAGGCCCGATGGTACTATTGAAAAGTACAAGGCTCGACTTGCTGCGAAGGGCTATACTCGAGAAAGAAGGCGAAGATTTCTTTGACACTTACTCACTGTTGCTAGGCTCGACCACAATTCGAGTACTACTTGCTTTGGCTGCCTCACATGGTCTTCTCGTTCATCAAATGAACGTTAAGACAGCTTTTCTTAACGGAGAGCTAGATGAGGAAATTTACATGGAACAGCTTGATGGATTTGTAGTAGAAGGTCAAAAGGCAAGGTGTTAAAGCTGTTGAAATCTTTGTATGGTCTCAACAAGCCCCTAAGCGGTGGCATGAGAAGTTCGATAGAACACCGACATCTGCAGCTTTGTTGTCAATGAGGCATATAAATGTGTATACTATCGCTATGGTGGGGGTGAGGAGTTATTCTATGCTTGTATGTGGATGACATCCGATTTTTGGGACAAACATCAATGTGATAAATGAGGTCAAATCATTCTTGTCTCAAAATTTTGATATGAAAGATCCGGGAGTGGTGATGTTATTCTAAACATTAAATTGGTTAGAGGTGAGGATGGGATTACACTTTTGCAATCTCATTATGTGGAAAAGGTCTTGAGCCGTTTTGGCTTTTCCGACGACAAGCCTTCTCCAACACCTTATGATCCTAGCGTGTTACTCGTAAGAATAAGAAAATTGCTAGGAATCACCGGAATATTCTCGAGATAATTGGCTCACTTATGTACCTAGCTAGTGCAACAAGGCCGGACATCTCCTTTGCTGTGAGCAAGTTAAGCGGTTTACATCTAACCCGGAGATGATCACCGGAAGGCGCTTGAGCGAGTGTTGCGCTATCTGAAAGGTACCTCGAACTTTGGACTTCACTATACCGGGTACCGTCGGTCTTTGGAGGGTTATAGTGATTCCAACCGGATCTCGATGTTGATGAGATCAAAGCCACTAGTGGATATGTTTTCACTATTGGTGGTGGTGCTTTGTTTCATGGAGGTCTTGCAAGCAGACCATTTTGACAAGGTCAACCATGGAAGCGAGCTTGCGGCACTGACATCGCTCTTGTTGAGGCGAGAATGGCTACGGGATCTATTGATGGATCTACCTACGATGGAAAAGCGATGCGGCTATCCTTATGAATCGTGATAATCAAACCGTTATCGCTAAAGTGAACAGTTCTAAGGATAATATGAAATCGTCTAGGCATGTCAAGAGACGATTGAAGTCTGTCAGGAAATTGAGAAACTCCGGAGTTATAACCTACAGTGGAAAAGCCAGTGCTACCTATTGGTGGTGCTGTTTCATGGAGGTCTTGCAAACAGACCATTTTGACAAGGTCAACCATGGAAGCAGAGCTTGCGGCACTAGACACTGCTCTCGTTGAGGCGAGAATGGCTACGGGATCTATTGATGGATCTACCTACGATGGAAAAGCCGCGCGGCTATCCTTATGAATCGTGATAATCAAACCGTTATCGCTAAAGTGAACAGTTCTAAGGATAATATGAAATCGTCTAGGCATGTCAAGAGACGATTGAAGTCTGTCGAGAAATTGAGAAACTCGGAGTTATAACCTTGGATTACATCCAAGCAGATAAAAACATGGCAGATCCCTTTACAAAGGGACTATCACGGAATGTGATAGATAGTGCATCGAAGGAGATGGGTATGAGACCCATGTGAGTTATCTATGGTAGTAACCCAACATATGTGATCGGAGATCCGTGAATTAGGATCAGGAAAAACAAGCCATTAGTTAAGCGGAGGAGAGTAATTTCAACCCTCTCTATGTGAAGATGCAATACTCTCAGAAACTGCAAGGCAGGTTGGTTAAGGCCTTAATGTGTTCCATTGGCTTTCAAAAGCGAAGACGTTATCCTGCAGAACGGTCTTGAAAGAACACACCTATATGAGCCCGACTGTTAGTCGCAGTCTATGGAGATCTTGGGTAATCTCCTACTAAGCTCATGAAGAGACCAAGGAGTATGACTTATACGCTCCAACCGAGGGTAGCCTCATCGCGGCCTAGTATCAGTTAAGTCTTTAAGTGAAGCTTGCTTGCACCAAACTTGCAATTCAAGGCATAGTCCATTGTTCAAGTTGTGAGTAAGTGTAGCTTGGAGTTCTAGGTGGATGTTCAACCTTAATCGATCTCCATCGAAATACTGATATATAAACAGTACATTGGAATTCAGGCAAATCTCTGTGGGACTTTGAGATCTGGTGGGGGATTGTTGGATTATGTGGGCCAAGCCCATATAATAAGAATAATTCCTATTAAATCTCAAAGGCCCACTCATGCAAAGGAGGCATGCATGTGACCTTTAGTACCATATTGCTCGTTCTTGGAGAGGAAGACCACCTTAAAAGGAATGGTGCACTCCTAGCCACTTGAGGCATGTGTGGGAGAGAACTAGAGGATAACACGCGCGCTTCGCCTCGCCTCGCCGGGCGGGCCGGGCAGAGGCGGGGCGCGCGCGCCGCACCGCGTGAATGGTCCGCCAAAATCGGCTCCAGTGCTTGCGACGCGACTTCCTTTTGCGCTTTATTTTGCTGTTTTGAGTGGCGGTGAATCCGGATCGATTCTGCGACTAATCCGTTTGATTCACGAGATATGGAGAACATGCGACGTCTTGATCACGCGTCCTGGTTTTCTATAAATACGGAGTCGCCGCCTCCATACAGTATATGCGAAAATCAATCTAGGGTTTTGCCTCCTCCATCCTTTGTGCTGCGATGTCCCACGTAGTCTACTCCGTCCCGTCCGGCGGCGCGCATCGCTGTTCGAGAGCGGTCTCGAACCGTCGCCAAGTCCTGCACCGGGAGAGGGCGAATAAGGTTTTTGGGAAGCGCTCTGCGCGACTGCTCGCTGTAGCTTTGGCTCGTCTTCCTCGTCGTTCGGCTTCGGCGAATCGTCATCGACTTCGTGTCATCCTCACCGTGCTTGCGGCGTCTACATCGGCAAACCGATCAGAACAGAATCATCGGTACGTAACAGTCATGTTCTCCGTATTAGATCTGTTCATGTGCGCTTCGGTTTACATGTCTAGATCTTTTATGCCTGTGATGGTTCTGTTATTTTGCGTGCATGATGTCATGATTTATTTATGGAATAAATTGAACCTACATGTGCTTATATTTTCAACACTTGGCGGCTGGGAGTTGGCGCAATGAGGCGGAGGGGTGGCGGCCTTCGGCTTTGCCGCTTCAGGCCTTTTACTCTTCGGACTCGACAAGGCGCCCGCCCAAATCAACACCGTGTACGCCTCGTCGACGTCGTAGACACCTCAGTGACCTAGGCGCCCGCCTAGCTGGCCAAGGCGGGGCGCTCCTCACCGGCATCTCCTCTGTGGAGCCTAGACTCCTTAGCATCGTGATGCCATGACAAGCATGCTCCTCAGGCTTAGGATCTTGAAATATTGCTTCTAAGATGCTGATGCATAGATAATTCAATACCTTCATTCTCTTCACAGCGTCAATTGCAGGCTCACCCAGATAGTTGTCATCCCGGTGAAGTGCTAATGCATGCCCAATAAAGTCAACCATGTCATCCTCCAATCCACACTTGATGATCCAAGCAAACATCAAGGTATTTTGATTAGGACATGGTGGTAAAATAGAACTTGGCTTTCAAATTTTTACTCAGTGTGCAGCAACTGAAATGTAACACAAGTGAAAGGAACTGTAGGATCGAAAAGGCAACAGAGGGGGGGTGAATGGTGCCTTAAAATCTCTCCAAGTATTCACACAATCTTCTTCTCCAATAGCTACAAAGCTATGAAGAGGAAGATCGAATGTTCAACGGAGAACAAGATCGATCGACACCGAACTAGAATCGCGCACGGCCGAGGACAAAACAAGGCAGTCGAAAGGATCTATCGTGATCACTCTGACAAAGAGATAGACCATCTGTTTCAGAGAGATCGAACGCCAACTTGTGGTCGATCGAGTCACTCGGTAAGACAGACGATCCACTGAAAACCCGAGATCTGACCGACAAAAGAGACGCATGAATGACCGAAAACAGAGAAGGCGCGCACGACCAACTAGACAAGCCAGAGCTCATGACCACTTGCTTTGATTTCCAAATATCTTGCAATTCACAAAGCAATCGGGTATGAGACTTTAGACAACGTTTGCTCACGTCCTTTGACAGAGAAAAACCAAGGCAGTGAAAAACTTCTTTCTTTGAGATCTGGACAAACGCGGCGTGGTGAAACCAAACAGAGAATTCGGTCGACTCATGCACAAAAGTCTCAACGTGGTCGTAGCGAATGCAGAGCATGTACTCGGCGCACGACCGCGAGACGCAAACACTTCTCCGATTCGACTCTTGCTCTCGGAATGAACTGGCCAAATAGCCTTGAGATGATTCCCTGCTCGAGCAAATCAAAACTAGGCCTACTCAAACCAAGAACACAACTCAAAGCAAGAAGTACGAGTTGATGAATAGAACCGCTCGTGGGACTAGAATAGCCAAGATGGCTTGGAGTAAAACCCACATGTCACTGCGATTTGAAAGCCAAGAACACGGATATACGAAGGAACAAAGAGAGCGCAAACAAATCATTCAAACACAAGACAGAGAACACAACTCGAGTTTCCATTCCAACCATCAAGGAGTACAAGGAATCCCGATCGCCGGAGAGCATAGAGAGGAGCTCACACCTCTTCTCTTTCTCTCTTTCTCGATTATTCATACATGGATTCTCCACTCATCCTCTCTCACACACAATCCCAAGAACACACTCACAGACTCCCATGGGAGGAGAGGCGGCGCCTCCAAGGCCCAAACAACCAACCCCTCAAACTCGTGCCTCCCTCTCCTTTTATAGCCTCACACCGAGAGTAACCCTAATGGATCCATCCATTAGTCCACACTGGGCTAACCCAGTAAACACCCTCCTAACACCGGGTTTTACACCTCGCTTTACCCACTAGCGAAAACAAGCTTCGCGTGCTTTACCCGTTAAACCCAACGGTTCCACTGCTTTGCCCGTTAGCGCCAACAACTCCTGTGCATTGGCAGAGACACAGCTTCCCTTTGCAGCTTTCCGCATTCCCCAAAATGCCACTCCACTGCCTTCCCGGAAGCTTCCTCCTGCCTTGCCGTCCAAGCTTGCAACCACCTCGCAAGACTAGGTCTTCTTGGCTTCCTCTGGTCGTTCGGACCCGACACCGCCCGCGTCTCGTCCCGACCATCCCAGCCTCGCGGACACTGTCACCAAGATCCTCTGGCGGCTCGGCTCGGTTCCTCATCTCCTTGGCTTGCAACCACCTTGAGCCCCAAGTCTTCTTTGGCTTCACCCGATCGCTCGGACCTCAACATCTCCCATGTCTAGTCCCGACCACTCCAAGCCTCACCAAGACTTGTCTCCAAGGTCCTCTGGCAGCTCGGCCGGTTCCTCATCTCCTCGGCTTGCAACCACCTCACCACCTCGATCATCTTGGCGCCTCAACCGTCGGACATCAACACCTCCCGTGCCTAGTCCGGTCCTCCCACGCCTCACCATGAAATAGCTCAAAGTCCTGCAGCCACACGCGCACAAAGCAAACCGTCACATAGCACCGCACTGCACAACAGACAAACCATCGGTACAACCAAAAGTGTCACAAAGACACAACCTGATCGTAAACCCCTACGACCACTCGAATGCACAACTCAAGAAATGGTCGGCCCCGAACACTTCCCTGCTTCCTTCGACCACACAACATGTTGTTACGACCGCCTCACAACTCACTACGACCATGCGGACACATGCCACAACCATTGCTAGCCGCTACGATATTATCGCATAAGGACCATACCCCATACGACCACTCGCTGCGCGAGCAGAGAAACCCTCCACTCACAAGAGCCTTCCGCAGCCTCGACCACTCACTAGGTCGCTACGACCGCCAAGACACAAGCTACGACCATTGTAAACTTGCAACGATTACCACACAGGCTACGACTACTTACTACCAAGACGGTCGCTAAGATCACAAAGTCGAATCAACTCCTCGACTACCAAGTCGTGAGCGGACATCAAGTCATGAGCCTTTACGACCACCAAGTCGTAAAGCTCGATCGACCACCAAGTCGATCCCACGACTACATAACCGATCACCAAGTCGAATCGGCCTCACCACCACCAATCGATCGCCTAGGATCACCGATCACACAAAGCCGACTTACGCACCGATCGCTACAACTACCAAGATGTAAAGCGGATCACCAAGTCGCATCGAGCCTACGACCGCACACAACAACGCTACAACTTTATCGCTCAAAGTCTACGACCTCATCCCAAGTCGTTACGTCATCCGACCGATCGAAATGATGAACCAATAAATGCACGAGGTCTACGACTTCACCACAAAGCCATACGACCGATTCCCACTCACATGGTCGATCCTAGAGGTCATACGACCAATTCCCATGTGTCTACGATCACGTTCAAACATCTCGCACAATCGACCGCCTCGACCCCTAAGATCATGATCGACGCGCTACGAGTGATTCCGACCGTTACGAGCACTTCCGACCGTGTCTCGCTGCATTTGGACGCGTCCGATCGCTCCTCACGCCCGCCCAATCGCATCACAACGTGGTCGTAGGGCGCCGACTACTCAACGTGGTCGCGCGCGCGCGCCGACTTCCGACCACGGCAATCGTAGATTCGACTTACGACCTCGCACCACGGCCAATGTGGTCGTGCCGCTCCGATGGCCTTCGACCATAGCCGAGTGGTCGTAACGCCACAACGTAGTCGTCTGACCTTCCGACCACGACCAAACCGATCGTAACCTCTTACGATGTTCTCCGTTCACACCCAAGGTGGTCGTAAAGCTATCTGGCGACCTCCGACCATGGCCAATGTGGTCATAGAGGCTTTCGATCGGGGCCAAAGTGGTCGTAACGAGGTTTTCGGCTTCGACCATTGTCGGTGTGGTCGTAAAGATGGTGACTTCCGACCACGGCCAAAACGGTCGTACTCTCTTCTGGTGCCCTTCGACCATGGCCAAAAAGCGCTGCGGTGGTCGAACACTTCCAGCCGCTCAAGACAACAAACAATGTGGTCGTAAGGCTATTGCCAAGCAAGTCGTAAGGGCTTAGGAACCAACAGAGAGACCCATTCTCCTCTCAAACTTCAAAAACCAAACTCAATCTCACTAGATTAAGAGTCAATTACTCATCACAACCATGAGGCGACCTCCACATGGTCTCTCAGGAACTTACGAGATGACTTCCCTCATCGTGACCTTGTGTAGATCCAGGCACTCGTGCGACTTAAGATCATCCTCTTTGTAGTCCTGCACGTATATGAAGAATTTATGAGCGCGACGCTTCTCAAACAGGTCCATCAGGTTAGATTTCAAGGCTTTGACATCGGTTGCAGGGACTTTGTGGATCATATTTGAATATCTCGACCTGCGGGGGTAAGACATCCCCCGAGCATTAGCTTTAAGAAGGAGAGATCCTCTCACGCAGATCGAGAAAACCCCCGAACCCCTGCTCCACCCTTACACAGCGGCATCATTGTTCACGCGAGAACGATCAACGACCTGGGTCAACAGCCTATAGACCTGTGCTTTGGTGTGGTAGTAGGCAAGGGGATTTTTTCCCTCAGCCTGAAATTTGCTCCCACTGGGAGTCGAACCCAGGACCTGGGGGGTGCTAGTAGAGCGCTTTAGCCATTCCGCTAGAGGCCCGTTCGCGCATCATATTTGAATATCAGATTCACCATCCCTTGCCATTGTTGTGCACGAAGTTGCCATCGACGGCCTTGAAGTTCAGATACTTTGTCACGCTTGTGTGGATCAGAATGCAGACCAATGTGCCGTTGGCCATCATGAACTACAAACTCATAATTTACAGTGATCTACATAATGCCAAAGGTATAGGAGAACACGGGACAAATTTTAGGCACTAACAGACCTTGGGCACCATGTCGACGTTGTATCCTCCTTGCTCACAGCCAGATGTTCAAAGGGTTTTCATTGCCTTTGAAACTCTTCCAAAGCTATACATACCATGTGAATGGAACAAATCCTTAGAGAGCATAGATACTATATAACATAATTTCATAGTAGTCTTGAGATCTTTTTCTATTTTGAGAAAGCATGATGCTAGTGGTGTGTTCTTCCTATGCTACCTGGATAGAGCATAAATTAATGTCAGTGTAGTATTCCACTATCACATCTTAGTCAGATTAAGGGACGAAGATTCTTCTCCATAGTAATCATTCCTGTCCATGTGAAGAACCTGTATGTATACACACAAGAAAGAAACAAAAAAGAATGATTACAGTTTGTGCATTGTACCTTCGTCTAAAAGGGAATGTTAACCTTTAAGATTATGAGATTAGTTCATTTTTTATAACTTGAATTTGAGGTCGCAATTTGCATTGAGAATTCTGCAATATACATGCATGATCAGATGATATATCTATAAAAATCAGGGTAAATCGGTCTGGGCAAGATGCTACTCCTAAGTCCTGTCTTAACAATATTTTTTTTTGGAAATACATGGAGACAACATTTTGCCTGTCTAATTTAACATGTTCAGGGCCATAATCCTAGAATCAATATTTTCAACATTTCTCTTCTTTCTTTCTTTCTTTCTTTTCTTTTTTGAAAATTGCATGATTTCACCTTCTTTAAACAACAGGCCATCAAAAGATCTTGTGATTTTCACATGTATGGTTCCTGAACAATAGCGACATATATACCTAGCCACATTTCTCATTTGACACGCAAAATTCTCAACAATACAAAACCAAAATGCGAGTTCAAAGAATCTCATGTCAGATCGCAATGCACATTGTTTATCATAAACAAAACACATGAACAAAACAAATCAGATTTATTTACCTTAAGGCCATCGACAGGGAGGAGGCCGCTGAGGATGAACTGCAAACTCATAATTTATAGTGATCTGCATAATGCCAGAGTTATAGGAGGGCAAGGGACAGATTTCAGGCATCAACAGACCTTGGGCACCATGTCGACATTGTATTCCTTGCTGACACCCAGATGTTCAGGAGGGTTTTCATTGCCTTTGAATCACTTCCAAAGCTATACATATCATGCGAATGGAACAAATTGTACTTCACAATTCCTAACGGGCCGATCTATGAGCTTTGTTTGCACTAAAATTAGAATAAGATGATAGCTATGTAGATAATCTAATAGCAAAGACTTAAGTGTTTTGAAGAACCGATCACTAAATAGTATGAATGGATGAGTTTGCCATTGGGCGAGAACACGGAGTACACTGCGGGCTCGGAGTGTGCGTCCCAGTGTCCCAAATCCCAAATCTTGCAGAGGTGATGGGCTCGGAGTGCGCATCGATGGCGTGGACGCAGCGGCCACTATGGACGTCCCAGATACGCACGGTGTAGTTGAACCCCCCAGAGGCGGCCTGGTAGCTGGTCTGCGGGTTGAAGTTGGCACTGAAGACGAAGTTGGTGTGCCCCTTGAGCACACGGATGCAACAGTCAGCATTGGGGTCGGCGGGCTAACCGCCCGAGTTGGGGCCGAAAGTCTCAGATGCAGAGAGTACGGTCGTCGGAGGCGGAGCAGAGGTAAAGCGAGTCCGTGGACTAGGAGAGGTCGAAGACACCGTTGGTGTGGTCGCGCAGGGTGGAAATGATGGCGAGTGAGGACGGGGAGAGCAGCCCGACTGTGCCATCAAGGGAGGCTATCAGGCACCGCCGCCCGTGGCTATGATGGGTGAGGGGGCGGTAGCTTTGGCGTTGGCGGCGCGGGCCATGGCCTGCAGGTCCTCTGCACGGTCGCGGGCGAAGGAGGCCATGGGGGAGGGGAGGTAGCAGTATCAGTGGGCGAGGAGGGGCGAGGGAAGAGCTGGATGGAGAGGTCGGGGGAGGGGCGGCAGTTCTGGCAAAGCGCATGGCACGAAGGGAAGGGGAGGGAGACGGAGGGCGCGGCGGTGGAGACAACGCGGAGTTGGGAGGGGCTATAGTGGCGGCGAGGCGCACGGCGCAAAGAGGAGGGAGAAGGGCCACCATGGCCGGCGAGGGGAGCAGGAAGAGGGAGGTGTGGAGGTGGGGGAGCTCGGGCGCGAGAGGGAAGAGGGAGTGCGTGGCGGTTGCACGAGGAGGGAGGACGCATGTCATGTGCTGCGCGAAGAGTGTTCGTGCGCGGCGTGGCACGTGCGCTCGGCGGAGAGGACCAAAGACGACAGACAAACTGCGAGATGGACGGTTCAGATTGTGCCTCATGGCTAGATCGAACTAGGGATGGAAACAAATCGGATACAATCGAATAGTCTTAAATACGAATGTGAATCTATATTTTTAAAACAAATATGAATTCGAATATTCTCGAATACGAATACGAATACGAATCAAATGTCATAACGGATACGAATTCAAATCGAATATGTACTTAATTCGGTCGAATACGAATATTCTCCTACAACGTCTGTAACAAATCTCAGTAGAACAAATTCCTAGCTGTTTTATCAATTTTTGACCGGCTACCGAAACTGTTACCGGTTTCCAACCGCCCAAATTCAAATTTTGAATCATAAAATTCATCCGAATTTTTCTCAGGTTCCAAAAAACGGATCGAATATGAATCGAATATAATAGACTTGAATACGAATACAAATATTCTCAAATACGGATATGAATATTCTCGAATACGAATATTTTCGAATACGGATTTTGCTTGCCATATTCGTGTTTTCTCATATACAAATATCAAATAAAACGTATTATCCGTTACCGTTTCCCATCCCTAGATCGGAAGGCCAAGAAAAGGTTAGGATGTGTTGTATACACCAAGGGCAAAAGGGTAATTTCCCATTTGATAAAATAAAAAAAGGAAGAAAAGGGCCCACCGCAAGTGGCAAAGAAGGCAAAGGGAGGCCGATGCCTCCCCATGACCCAGAGCGAGCGGGCGTCGGGGGGCAGATGGCGGCGGCGATTCCGGAGGGCGGCGCGGTGGAGGCAGGCGGGCTCGACGTACCCGGCGGGTTGGCTCGGTGGCGGCCCGGTCTCCCCTGCGATCTCTCCTCCCGTGCGACTCGCGCATCCCCCTTTCTCTCGTGATTTCGTCGCTCCTCTTCTTCCCGCAAGATTCGGTCCCCAGATCCGGTTTGTGAGCTGCGATGGTGGCACGTGAGACTCGGTCCCGGCCGTTGGCGGCACGGCCGAGTGCTCGGCCCGTCCCCTCTCTTGGCTATAAATGGCGGCCGGCTCTTTGTTTGGGATCAGGCGGAACAGTGAGCTTCTCCTCTCTTTCTTTGAGTCTTTGCCTGTGGTGTTTGACGACGGTGGTTCCCTGGTGCTCTCCGGCGAGGTGCTTGGCCGGCTCCTCCCCTGCGCTTGTGTGGCATTCCTCTACCTCGACTCACCGGCGTGAGCTACACTTCGGCGATTGGGCTTTGTATCTCCGTGCCTACTGACCTCTCTCACGGTGGTGTGGGGCAATAGGTTTTCTGGGACAGCGCCAAAGCGTGCCTAGCCCTTGATCTTCTCGGCGATTTTGAGTATCGCCGGTTTTGTGAGTAAATCAGTCACTTGTATTTGCAATCTTTGTGTGCTGTGCTAGCTTGTTGATCTTTCATACATTATCTAGCACTGGGAGACTTAGATTGCAGTGGGATTGGATTGTTGCTCGATGATAAATGAAATCATATATTGAGATTGGTAGATTTAATCTTTGAGCTCTAATTACTATCATTTGATTCATGCTTGTGCTCTGTGGCTACTGTTAATTGTGAGCTTTGAACAAATATATTGTATATGTGTGATTTGATTGGAGCTGTCTTTAGCTTGTAGAAAATTACACATATCTAGTGCAGATCTGTCTAAAGTCTTATTTTGCTGAATAAGTTTGATTCAATTACTGCAAATAGACATCTTATATGTGTTTTGGGCTTGCTCTAGCTGATTCTTGACTGTGGACCGAATGCACACATGTGGAGAATATATTGTTTAAATTGATAGTGTACAGTTTAAGAGCTCAAAGATTGAATGCTAATTTGGTTTAACCAATCAATGAAAAGTTTATGATTTAGTAGCGGGACGGCCGAGATTAGTCTTGTGCAACCCTACATTTGAGAGCACAAATAATCAATTAAACTTAAGCTTGTTGCTAGTCTTAATTGGTAAATGCTTTTTACATTGACATACATATTCATGTTTAGTAAGTTATTGCTTCTATTAGTGAATATGTGGTATACTTTATATGATATGTTCAATTCATATGGTTCCATACATGTTATGTCATTTATATATGAATTGATGTCTTTGATGTGCTTATATGATTATATTGGAATTATATTTATATCTTTGCTTATACCGCAAATATTACAACAGGATGAATAGATAAACTCACATATTATATTAGTAAAGATAACATGCCGTATCTGGATCGAATCAATGGTACTATGACTTAGCTATCACTAGGGGTGCAAAAATAGCTTGAGGCTCGTGGCTCGGCTCGAGCTCATTACAAGGCGAGCCGAGCCGGCTCAGCTCGAGCTCGTTAAATTTCGAGCTAAGCCGAGCCTTCTTTACAGCTCGTAAAAAAACGAGCCGAGCTTGAGCCGCTCGCAAGCCAGCTCACGAGCTATTTGGCTCGTGTCTACAGTTGGCCCAGACCCAGCCCATTAAGTTTCCCGAATAGCCCATTAAGTTGGCTCGTGTCTGCGTCGATGTTGTGCAGCGCAGTCTCTCCATCTCTCTCGTCCCGTCCACGGCGCCACTCACACCTCATCCACTGCGCCGCTCCCGTCGCCCACCGCACCGCCATGTGCTTCCCCTTCACCCTCCCAACATGTGCTGCTCACCTGCTCCCCCTCCGTGTGCTTCGCCCCCCCAACTAGGGCGGCGGCGGCCGATGGATCGGCGGTCCGGCGGCAACGATGGTTCAGGCGCTGGGCCCGGGAAGCACCGATCTGGCCAAATCTGGTCGACTGCTCGGGCGTCGACGGTGATGGCCTGATTTGGCCGGATCTGGCGGCGGCTCGGGTAGCGACGAGGGTAGCAGCTGGGTGGCGGCGATGACTTGGGACGAAGGCCCGAGATGCGACCTTTGCTCCCGATCTGTCACCGCCACATCTCTCTGCGCGCCCGCCGCCGGTAGATCTCCTCACCCGCCACCGCCGGCAGAGCTCGCCAGTCGCCACCCACCGTCGCCTGCCGTTGCTCTTTCTTCTTGCCCTTTGCTCCCAATTCACCGCCACATATCCCCCCGCTCATCACAAAGAATGCCCTACCGCTCGCCACCAAGAGATCCCACCACGCCGACAAATCTCCTCGCTAGTAGATGATTGTTCAGTTGTGTTTATAATGATGTGTAATTCTATGATGTGTTCACTTCTGGGCAGCTCGGCTCGTGAGCCCTCGCGAGTCGGCTTGGGCCACTCATCGAGCCAAGCCAAGTCTCTTCTCTGGCTCGGTTCTATAATGAGCCGAGCTGCAGCTCGGCTCAGCTCGTTTTCACCCCTAGCTATCACGGTTGACCTGGCTGGTGTGGCCAGTTCTATATGCATTCACGCGCCCAAGCACGAGGCACGAGCGAATGCCAGGGCACGACAGGTGCCGCCTTGCCAATGGTCTGTCCAGGAAGAGCACGGCCGGAGCGGCCATCCATCCGTCAGGTAAGCCCTCGTGAACCTCCTGCTGAGTTTCTGTGGGTATGGTTGGTTGCGCTGGCTTGGTGGTTTCACCCCAGAAGCCTCCTGCTATGTCATCGCCTTCCCAGGCCGCCCTCCTCGCTGGCCTGTACATCATCCCTCCCTCTCCTACGAGGCTCAAATCACATGACAATGCATTATCAAAACTCTGTCCAGCCATATTCCCTCAAATTATTGCGCAATACATTTGAAATTGTATAAATGAAGACAAAAATTGCGCAATAAATCAAGAGCAAGCCATCAACCAATTCATAACCAATACCCAAACCCTAGCTCGCACGGGCTCACCTTCTCCACAGGGGCGCTCGACTGCCTCGACGTGGCCTCTTACGCAGCGCAGCGCGCACCTCCCCTCCCCCGTTCCCCACCCGCCATCTCCACTCCCTTTGGTCGGCGACAACACCTACAGTGGTTTCTCTGCGCGCGCTCGATTCCCGTCTCCTGCCTTGAGTCGGACCTGGTTCACCAAGCCACGCAAGCGAGGGCCTAGCCAGCTGACGTGTTCGGTCCGGTCCGCGTGGCAAAATTTTTTATTTTTCAGCAATCAGAGGGGTTTAGAGGGTGTGTGTCTGACCGGTGGGGCTAAGCTGTCGGGCCGTGGAATTATGGTGTTATGGCTACAGGCCAAATAGTAGAGAAGGGGATTAGTAAAGGAGGAAGAAGAGAGCTAGAGCTATGGGAGAGTTGGTCAGAATGAGAGGATCCCTCCCCTTTGGCCCTCCTGGGGGTTTTTATATATATGAGTGGGGTAGAACGGGAAATCCCTATTCTACCCCTTAGTACTTACAAAGGATGAGGGTACATTGGTATATTCCTCTACACTATTGGGCCTATCACATGTTGAACTAGTTGCACGGCCCAGTCGCGGGGGGTTGGGCCACCCCCACAACAGGTACTCCCTCGACAGCAAGCGCTGAGGTCCCGATGGGCGAGCTGACGCGATCAACTATCCCACCCCGCTCCCGACGGCAAAGCGCAAAGGGTACCGACTAGTGAGCCGATGCAACCGTAGTTTGTAGACCCGAGGCAATGCCTACGAAGAAATCAGTGAACTCCTGCGCTGAATCCCGCGCCGTCCCGCCGAGGCGCTGCCTACGAGGCAGACGGCGCGATCGGCACCGGCCGCGCCGCCCCGCCGAGGCGATGCCTACGAGGTGGACGGCGAAGTCGAGCGCCTGCCGTGCCGCCCGGCGGGCGATATCTACAAGGCGGACGGCGAAGTCCTACGCCGGAGCCGTGCCGTCCCGCCAAGGCGATGCCTACAAGGCGGACGGCGAAGTCCTGCGCCGGAGCCGTGCCGTCCCGCCGAGGCGATGCCGAGGCGGACGGCGGAGTCGAGCGCCGAGGTCGTGCCGTCCCGCCGAGGCGATGCCTACGAGGCGGACGGCGGAGTCGAGCGCCGAGGTCGTGCCGTCCCGCCGAGGCGATGCCAACGAGCCGGACGGCGGAGTCGAGCGCCGAGGTCGTGCCGTCCCGCCGAAGCGATCCCTACAAGGCGGACGGCGAAGTCCTGCGCCGAAGCCGTGCCGTCCCGCCGAGGCGATGCTTACGAGGCGGACGACGGAGTCGAGCGCCGCGGTCGTGTCGTCCTGCCGAGGCGATGCCTACGAGGCGGATGACGGAGTCGAGCGCCGAGGTCGTGCCGTCCCGCCGAGGCGATGCCTACCAGGTGGACGGCGAAGTCCTGCGCCGGAGCCGTGCCGTCCCGCCGAGGCGATGCCTACGAGGCGAACGGCGGAGTCGAGCGCCGAGGTCGTGCCGTCCCGCCAAGGCGGACGACGGTGTCCTGCACCGGAGCCGTGCCGTCCCGCCGAGGCGATGCCTACAAGGCAGACGGTGGAGTCGAGCACCGAGGCCGTGCCGTCCCGCCGAGGCGATGCCTACAAGGCGGACGGCGGAGTCGAGCGCCGAGGCAGAGCGGGCGCTTACGGCGTAGGCCGAGGGCGATACGTGCGCGGAGGCAGGGAGGCGGAGCCGCCGTTCCCCTACCTTCAAAAATAGTGCCCGCAGAGAGCAGGCGCTTGTGGTGTAGGCCGAGGGCGATACGCGCGCGGAGGCAGGGAGGCGGAGCCGCCGTTCCCCTACCTTCAAAAACAATGCCCGCGGAGAACGCGCGCTTCCGGCGTAGGCTGAGGGCGATACGCGCGCGGAGGTAGGGAGGCGGAGCCGCCGTTCCCCTACCTCAAAAACAGTGCCCGCGGAGAGCGGGCGCTTGAGGCGTAGGCCGAGGGCGATATGCACGCAGAGGCAGGGAGGCGGAGCCGCCGTTCCCCTACCTTCAAAAACAGTGCCCGCGGAGAGCGGGCGCTTACGGCGTAGGCCGAGGGTGATACGCGCGCGGAGGCAGGGAGGCGGAGCCGCCGTTCCCCTACCTTCAAAAACAGTGCCCGCGGAGAGCAGGCACTTATGGCGTAGGCCGAGGGTGATACGAGCGCGGAGGCTGGGAGGCGGAGCCGCCGTTCCCCTACCTTCAAAAAAGTGCCCGCGGAGAGCGGGCGCTTGTGGCGTAGGCCGAGGCGATACGCGCGCGGAGGCAGGGAGGCGGAGCCGCCGTTCCCCTACCTTCAAAAACTCACGACGCACTCCCTGGTGCAACGCGCGTGAGGGCGCGATATCCTGGTGGTGCGTCGCTAAAGCGATGCACTCCTTGGTGTCTTGGCCATCGTGCAGTTTTTATACTCCGTAGAGTGTGTGGGATCAACATCTACGTCTTATTTATACTCCATAGAGTGTGTGGGATCAACATCCACGTCTTATTTATACTCCGGTGAGTACGCGTAAGGACAATGTCCGTGCGTGCGCGGCATCCACATCTTGTTTATACTCCGTAGAGTGCGCAGGGACAACATCCGCGTCTTATTTGTACTCCGTAGAGTGCGTGCGGAGGCGGACCTCATGCTACGTCTTATTTAGAGTCCGTAGACTGTGCGCGGAGGTTATTTATACTCCGTAGAGTGCGTGCGGAGGCGGACCTCACGCTACGTCTTATTTAGAGTCCGTAGACTGCGCGCGGAGGCAAGCCTCCGCGCGTTGCGGGTGGTGAAGGTGCGTGCGGAGGCGGACCTCACGCGACGTCTTATTTATACTCCGTAGAGTGCGCGCGGAGGCGTCCCCCCGCTGCGTCTTATTTGTACTCCATAGAGTGCGTGCGGAGGCGGACCTCGCGCTACGTCTTATTTAGAGTCCGTAGACTGCGCGCGAAAGCAAGCCTCCGCGCGTTGCGGGCGGTGAAGGTGCGTGCGGAGGCGGATCTCGACGCTACGTCTTATTTATACTCCGTAGAGTGTGTGCGGAGGCGGACCTCGCGTTACATCTTATTTAGAGTCCATAGACTGCGTGGGAATATCAAACCACGTCTTATTTATACTCCGGAGAGTACGCCGACGCTCGAGGCAATCATGCAATTTAAATCAAAAACGAGAACCAGAGGCATCAAAGAAATGGCCGAAGACTTGCGACAACAAAATGCTCCAGAATGCAGTAGCAGGAAAGCATTAGATGCTACGGGAGCCCAGAACGGGCCAAAACCGGAGACGCAAACACAGCCAAATCAGATGCTCTTACACTGGAACTACAGACGCAATAAACAATATGCTGCATGACCATTTCCTTAAAGCCATATGCAGTACATACCGAGCGGGACGACTGTACGCTAGTGGAGGCTGAGGGTGACGGGGCTCCGAGGCGGCCTTTTGTGGCTCGACAGACCGGTGACGCACATGCATGGGCCATGCATGCAGTGCTTGCAACAAAGCCTGGGTGCCTTCACGTGACGAATGCATGTGCTATGCACACATGCGCCTGGACTCCGGAAGCTCGGCGAAGACTTCGGTGGGTTTGGCGAAGACCACCCCGGTCACGCCGGAGTCTTCGAAGACATTGTGGGGACCTCGGGGACTCGGCGGAGACTGAGGCGAAGCGGCCCTGGCCGGCCAGCGAAGCCATCACGAGGTGGAGCGAAGGCCGGCGAAGACTTCTCAAAGCCGGCGAAGTGGCATTGGCAGGCCGGCGAGGTCGTCGGAGTCCGGAGCGAAGTCTCGTTTTGCGGATTCCTTCGCAAGGTGAAGGTCGACGTCGCGGAGGCCACGCATCTTAGGCGAGCAAAGTCGTGCCGAAGCTTTTTGCTGCCGACGTGCCCAGTGCGAAGGCGGTGAAGTCCGCGCAGTTGAAGCGAGGCCGGCGCAGTCGAGCGGAGTGCGATGCTGAAAGGTGCGGGCGAAGCCAACGCTGGTGCGTGGAGCTCGCCCGTTAGAGGCCGACGTGACGGAGTGGGGGGCTGCGTGCGGGCACGGGTGCTGATGCGCGCACGCTCGAGGCCGGTGTTGAAATTAATCCTTCGCCATGTCCTGCTCTATTTCCTGTTTTTCCTTTCCTGCATTTCTGCGCATGATGCTGTTAGTGGTGGTTGTGCGCTGTATCCGTGAACTTCGACGCATGCTAGTTCATGCGGGAAGTGCGTCCGAGTCTTAGAGATCGTGTGTATGCGTGCGCTCATTCAGGAGATCGTGGAGGTCTCTGAGACATGCTTTGCATTGTATTTAAGTTGAACAAATGCATCAGAAAAAGCTGCTAAGTAGTAGCGGCACAAAATTCTCTTCTGCTGTTTACTGGTTTGCCATATTCGCTACAGTAACCAGAGAGCATCTCCTCGAACATCTTCAGAGAGTGTGAGCCTGAGCGCTAACATTTGGTATCAGAGCCTTGTTGCTCCTGGTAGCCATGTCGACGCGCGCTCAGCCCCACCCGAGCACTCTCCGTACTCCACCGCGGCGTCGCCGTCCATCCCGCCGCCATCCCCATCGCCGAGCGCGGCCGAGGACGGCGCGCAACCCCGTGGCGTCCGAGGTCGTGGTGCAGCGTGTCATCAAGGAGTCGAGCGCCTCGTTCAGTACCCGGTCCCGACAAGGACCACCACGCAGGAGTGGGCGCCCTCATGACGGTGAATCTGCAGCGCAGGTCTCGGCAGGCCGTGGAGCCGAGGAAGACGAGGAGGTTGAATACGAGAGATGATCGCCTTGCGTTGGCTGTCATTCTCCGTGCGGTCCCTTCCGAATGCTACGCCGCTATCTACGAAGAAGACGGCGCAAGAAGCATGGGAAGCGATCAAGATCTATGCGAGTTGGAGTGCAGCGCGCGCGCGGCGAATGAGCAGCAGCTGCGGAGGAGTTTGCCGACATCGAGTTCAAGGAAGGGGAAACCATCGACGATTTCTCCATCCGCATCACCGCTTGGCCAACAAGATCCGTGTTCTTGGGGTAACCTTCCGAAACCGAGGTTGTCAAGAAGTTACTAAATGTTGTCCCCGAGCATCTATCCTGCATCGCGATTTCAATTGAAACTCTTCTCGACGCCAACGAGCTCACGATTGAGGAGGTCACCGGACGACTTCGCGCCGTGGAACAGCGGAAGTCCAAGTCCAAGACCAGCGTCGACAAGAGTGGGCGTCTCATGCTCACCGAGGAGCAGTGGATGGCACGCTCAAGATCCGCGAGCGGAGCGGTGAGGGCGGCGGTGCTAGCTCCGTGCAGCAACGGGCAGCTCTGGAGTGGCGGCAAGAAGCGCGGCGGAAGCGCCGCGCGGCACGACATCGATCGCGACGGCAAATCTCGGTCGACCCAAGAGCACCCTGGCGACAAGTGTCGAAACTGTGGAAAAATGGGCCATTGGGCCAAAGACTGTCGATCAAAGGGGAAGAAGGCGGAGGCTCATATGGCAGCTGGCGAGGACGTCGAACCCACGCTCCTGATGGCTCGCGCCATCGAAATTCAAACTGCATTTCCCACTGTTACGCAGGCCTCCCCACCACCAACTCCAACTGCTTCGAGCGACGGTGCCCCTCTGCGTCTGGTAGAGGCGAGAGTATTCGCCCAATTCGGAGGAGAGGAAGATCCCGTCGATCTCTGGTATCTTGATACCGGAGCAACAAATCACATGACGGGCAAGCGCGAGGCGTTCGCGGAACTCGACTCCAACGTCATCGGCACCGTCAAGTTTGGAGATGGATCGGAGGTCAAAATCGAGGGTCGTGGGACGGTCCTCTTCGCCTGCAAAAATGGAGAACATCGCGCCTCACCGAGTCTACTACATCCTCGATCGACAAAGAAATCTCATTAGTGTCGGGCAGCTTGATGAGAATGGCTGCGAGGCGCTCGTCCGAAATGGCGTGATGAGGATCCGCGATCATGACCGCAAACTTCGCGCGCGTGTCTCGCTCGCGAATGTGCTCTACTCCATCAACCTCACCTCGCCGACTGTCGCCTCTCGCCGGAGTTCGATGAAGCATGGCGCTGCACGCCGTATGGACATATCGCCAGTCTCGAGGCGTATGTCACGGGTGACATGGTACGCGGGCTGCCGCACATTGATCATGTCGATCAAGTGTGCGACAGTTGCCTAGCGGGGAAGCAGAGGCGCACTCCATTTCCGGAGAAGGCAAGGAACCGCCAAACACCGCCGACCGGTACACGGTGATCTCGCGGCCCCATCACGCCGGCTACCCCAAGTGGAAATCGTTACTTCCTGTTGCTAGTCGATGATGTGAGCCGTTTCATGTGGCTTACTCTCCTAGCCAGCAAGGACCAAGCGTCGGCGGCGATCAAGCGTTTCCAAGTCAAGGTGGAGGTTGAATCCGGGCGCAAGCTGAAGATGTTGCGCACCGACCGCGGTGGTGAATTCACCTCGGTGGAATTTGGTGACTATTGCGCGGAGCTTGGGGTGCAGAGGCAACTGACAGCCCCGTATTCGCCACAGCAAAACGGCGTCGTTGAACGCAGGAATCAGACGGTGGTCGCCATGGCTCGCTCCATGCTGAAAGCAAAGGGACTCCCAGGAAAATTTTGGGGGGAGGCGGTCTCGACGGCCGTATTCCTGCTCAACCGGGCGCCGACGCGGTGCCTCAGCGGGAAGACACCATATGAAGCCTGGCATGGTGTTCGTCCGGCAGTTCACTTCTTGCGGACGTTTGGCTGTGTTGCGCATGTCAAGGACACAAGACCAAACCTCAAGAAGCTGGATGATAGAAGCAGACCGATGATATTCGTCGGTTATGAGGGCGGATCAAAAGCGTACAGGGTCTATGATCCCAGCTCCCGCCGCGTGCACGTCACGCGGGGCGCCGATTTGACGGCGGGCGAGTTGGGATGGAACACGCGGCGGAGGAGATCCGAACGACCACGATGACTTCACGGTGGAGTACTCGGTGGAGCTGACCGAGTCACCCCACCGACTCCAGCTCCTTCGCGCATCACACTCCTCGCCCGCCACAAAGACCGGCGTCATCGCCACACCGGGCACTCCGCAAGAGGGCGACGCGAACCCGAATCGGGCCGACTCGGTGCAGAACCCGTGGAGTTCGCCTCGCCTCCTACCAGCCGACGATGATGATCTTGATGAGGACCACGACGACGCGCCACTCCGCTTCGCACCGTCAACAATTTGCTCGCCCGCATCGCCTCCGGGATTAGCCGAGCGCCAATTGAATCGGCGAGCTCCTCTTCACCATCGCTGAAGAACCGTCATCCTTCAAGGAGGCAGAGCGATCAAAGCCGCGACGAGCCATGATTGAGGAGATGGACTCGATCAACGACAACAATACGTGGGATCTTGTCAATCCACCACCGAATGTGCGCCGATCGGCCTCAAGTGGGTGTATAAAGTGAAGCGCAATGAACTCGGAGACATCGTCAAGCACAAGGCACGGCTCGTCGCCAAAGGTTATGTCCAGCGTGCCGGCATCGACTTCGAGGAGGTTTTTGCTCCGGTGGCGCGCATGGAATCGGTGCGGCTGCTGCTTGCGGTCGCTGCGCACGAAGGGTGGCTTGTCCACCACATGGATGTCAAGAGCGCATTCTTGAATGGAGAACTTGCTGAGGAGGTGTTCGTCCAGCAACCCGCGGGCTTCATCGTCAACGGACAAGAACACAAGGTGTACCGTCTTCGCAAGGCGCTATATGGTCTCCGTCAAGCACCCAGGGCTTGGAATGCCAAGCTTGACGCGAGTCTCCTGTCACTTGGTTTCCACAAGAGCATCACTGAACCGGCGGTGTACAAACGCGGAAGTGGCTCCACCAAGCTGATCGTGGGCGTCTACGTCGACGACCTGATCATTACCGGTTCGAGCGGAGGCAACATTGATGAGTTCAAGCAGGAGATGCGGAAGCTCTTCAAGATGAGTGACCTCGGTTTACTTTCTTACTATCTCGGTTTGGAGGTAAAGCAGGGGCGGCAGGCATCACTTTGTGCCAGGCAGCTTATGCCAGCAAGCTGCTTGACAAGAGTGGGATGGGGGGATGCAATCCCTGTCAAACACCAATGGAGGCGCGGTTGAAGCTAAGCAGCGAGTGAAGCTCCGTTGGTAAACGCGACGAGTACCGCAGATCATTGGTGGACTTCGATATTTGGTGAACACTCGGCGGACCTCTCATACTCAGAGGATACCTCGGCCGATTTATGGAGGAACCGCGAGGATCACCAAGCCGCCGTCAAGCATGTGCTAAGGTACATTGCAGGAACCCGGAGCCATGGCATTCACTATGCCAGAGAAATGGACCGCCGCCAACTCTTCAAGGCTACAATGGCGGTGACATGGCCGGCGATCTTGACACACGACGAGCACGAGCGGTGTCTTGTTCTTCCTCGGCAGCAGCCCTATCACCGCAATCGCAAAGCAAAAGGTGGTAGCGCTATCATCCTGCGAGGCGGAATATATTGCTGCAGCGGCTGCCGCTGTCAAGCAATTTGGGTAGCTCGGCTCTTGGGCGATCTTCTTGATTCAGAGCCCGAGCGCTGGAGATTAAGGTGGACAACAAATCCGCCATAGCAATGTCAAAGAACCCTGTCTTTCATGACCGGAGTAAACACATTGACACTAAATACCATTTCATCCGGGATTGCATCGACAGCGGAAGATTTCGCTGGAGTATGTTCGCACGGAGGAGCAGCTAGCGGATATACTGACGAAACCGCTCGGTCGAGTTCGGTTCCAGGAGCTACGTCAAGGGATCGGCATCATCGAGCTTACAGGAAATGGCGATAAGAATTAAGGGGGAGAATGTTGAAATTAATCCTTCGCCATGTCCTGCTCTATTTCCTGTTTTTCCTTTCCTGCATTTCTGCGCATGATGCTGTTAGTGGTGGTTGTGCGCTGTATCCGTGAACTTCGACGCATGCTAGTTCATGCGGGAAGTGCGTCCGAGTCTTAGAGATCGTGTGTATGCGTGCGCTCATTCAGGAGATCGTGGGAGGTCTCTGAGACATGCTTTGCATTGTATTTAAGTTGAACAAATGCATCAGAAAAAGCTGCTAAGTAGTAGCGGCACAAAATTCTCTTCTGCTGTTTACTGGTTTGCCATATTCGCTACAGTAACCAGAGAGCATCTCCTCGAACATCTTCAGAGAGTGTGAGCCTGAGCGCTAACAGCCGGCGTGGGCCGATGGAGGTGTAGCCCGGGCCGGAGCCGTCACCAGCGGGGGACGCTGCTGGCGAGGTCCTGCGCGGAGGCCCGGCGGGGGTCGATGCCGTGGCGCGGGGTCGGCCTGCGGAGGCCTAGCGGAGGTCGAGGCCGACATACTCCGTTTGCATTCACGCATGCTGGCCTCGGCGCAGGAGGCCGCGGCGGGAAGACTGGCACGAGCCTACGCACCCATCCCGCTGCTCGCTTCTCGCCCTTCTGCGCGCGGTGGTGCGACTTGCAGCACGGAGGCCCTGCAGAGCGGAGACAATGCGTTGCGCATGCGCGGGGTCTGCCTTACGGCCGGGTACGCCGGGGCGAAGCCCTGAGCCGCGGAGTCCGGGCGGAGTGCCTGCTGCGAAGCTCGGCGAGCTCTCTGGGAACCGGCGCTGCGGAGGTCGGGGCCAGTCTTCGGCTACGCGGAGTCCGTCATGGCGAAGTCAGTGGCAAGGCCTTCGCCGCGAAGTCAGCGCGAAGCCCGGCACACCCGCACGGTAGAGCCAGTGACGAAGGTCTTTTCG
This sequence comes from Dendrocalamus sinicus, assembly GCA_036346575.1. Classification (NCBI taxonomy): domain Eukaryota; kingdom Viridiplantae; phylum Streptophyta; class Magnoliopsida; order Poales; family Poaceae; genus Dendrocalamus; species Dendrocalamus sinicus. The sequence goes on along the minus strand of JAYEVI010000470.1, from coordinate 72,529 downwards.
CGGAGGTTGGAGCAGAGTTCGCCACGCGAAGCCGATGGCCGTTGGTGCAGGCGCAGGGCTTGGCGGCGGGGAGGTCGGAGACGCGCTCCTTGTGGACGCGCGTGGCACTACGGTCGGCGGCTCGAAGTCGCGGAGTCGAAGTAGTACTCGCCGGCGCGAAGCCACATCCTGTGCACGCGCGGCCAGGGCGCGGAAGGTCGACGACGGCCTTCGCTGAGGCAGCAGGAAAGGAAGCGGCGGCGCAGGTAGCTTCGAAGGTCGACGCACTGACGCCGCAAAGCCATATTGTGGCAGCCCCAGGTTCGTGGCGTCCTCGTGCGTCTCCTCCGTAGCATTCGCGATAGTACATGTGCATCAGATGGGTACTGTGCGCATGCAGGAATGGCGCAGGGTCACCCCTGTCATCGCGGACACCAGGCGGGCCAGTAGTCTTCACCCAAGCGGAGGCTTGTGGATGCCGCAGTCGAGGTATGTCCCCGCATCGACGCCGAAGTGAGCGGCTTCAAGCATACGCCTGGGTGGCTGTAACATTGGCGCGGAGGCTTGACCTCACGGGGGGCTTGACGCGAAGTCTTGATGCCTTCACGTATAGCTCATCTATCCACCTTGCCGGATGTACATTAGCTAATGCAAGGCTACATGCATGCAATCACGCCTTCTGCCAATGCTAGCAAATGCAAAGCGGGAAAAGTGGATACTATATGCCAGCTTGTACGTGCACTTATTGCATACAGTACAAGTAATAATGCGATGCTCTCATTGGATGTATGCAGGCTACTCAAGCATGTACTGGCTTCATGTAGGCGGATGGATTAGTACTTGAATGTATGCATGGATGATACGTGAGTGGATAATTTGCATGCATGGAGGGAGATATCACCTTACTGCACATGCTGAGAGCTCACGTGAATGGCAATTTGCATGCATGCATGAGTATACGCAAATAGCTTTTTGCACGCATGGACGGATATACGCGGAGCTCGCGGATGGATATATTCTAAGCGCATGCATGCAGACCTCGCGGATGTGCGGAGACTCGGCGGAGGCTGGCGCGGAGGCACGCTTAGCGAGGTGCAATTCCGCGCGGAGCCTGGCGTGGGGAGTCGGAGGCACACGAGCTGGCTCCGCAAAATCCATCCATCGTGCGGAGCCGCCGTATACGCAGATCCATCAATCGCGCGGGGTATGCATTCAAGAAACTGTGCATGGATGGATACATGCTACACTTTGCTGAGGGTTGATGCGGAGACCCTGAAGCAGAGACGCGACGTCATGCGGAGACTCTCAGGAGCTCGGCGCGGAGACATGGCACCCTGGCAGGAAGAAACCTGCCGCCAAGTCGTCCAAGACACCACTCCCCTGCATGAACACCTTCGATCAGATCTGCCAGATCTGGATCTGGAAAAGAAGTGAGAACTCACAATAGATCTGTATGCTCGCAATGAACTTATACGTGATGAGTGCTCCAGGAATCCCTTCCATACATAAACTTCTAGTCGTCCCCACGGACGGCGCCATCTGTTGTAGCTACAGGCCAAACGTAGAGAAGGGGACTAGTAGAGGAGGAAGAAGAGAGCTAGAGCTATGGGAGAGTTGGTCAGAATGAGAGGATCCCTCCCCTTTGCCCCTTCTGGGGGTTTTTATATATATGAGTGGGGTAGAATGGGAAATCCCCATTCTACCCCTTAGTACTTACAAAGGATGAGGGTATATTGGTATATTTACACTGGTATATTCCTCTACACTATTAGGCTTATCACATGTTGAACTAGTTGCACGGCTCAGTCGCGGGGGGTTAGGCCACTCCCACAACATATGGTTTTGCTAAATGTATTGCCAACCTACGTGTGGTTTTGTTACACAAGTGCTTAAAAGTATGATTTTACCATAGCTTTGATGATGATAATAATAATAATAATAATAATAATAATAATAATAATAATAATAATAATAATAATAATAATAATATAGTTTTATGAAATTTACTCAACTTACATTAGTGACTGGCTGATCAATAGTTAGTCCCTTACACGCACGAGCTCTCCTAATTTTATGCGTGCATGTGGCACTGATCTACCATGCTTTCAGTGGCGTAGACAGGAATCAGTGGATGGTAGGGTGAACATGCAATCTTCTCATGCACGTGCCTTCTAATTGGACAAGAAACATAAATGTGAAAATTTCGATCATATGATGAAAGACAAGCATATACATTGGTGAACAATATGCATATACGTTGCCCACATTGTGAGCCATCGGATTCGTTTAAAATTCGATGCTCGGGATGGTTTTTTCGAAGTAACCAAGCTCAAGAGACTAGTCACGGCCTCACCTCTAAAAGTGATCCTGAATGTAAAATTTTCGACCATATGATGAAATAGAAGCTAATACGCAGCATGCAAGGTAATGTAGATGATGCATTTCCGTCACATACACTTTACGAAGCCAAGAACTTTGTCAATAGCCAAATTTTCAAAGCTAGCATTCCAACGTTCTATCTATCTATGCGAGCAAATTCTTGCCAAGCCTACCCTTCATATTGGATGCATGGGTTCAGAACTGCTCCGCTAACAGGCAGGAAACTGCGTACTGCCCTTGCTTACCTTACCTCTGTTACCTGTGAAAACTGCCATCTATCAAACACCTATATTCAGCGTCGTTTATTTACATAAACAACAATTTACTTTCGGAAACAGCAGCAGCAGCCTATGTATGTAGTCTCGTGATCAGCAGCGCGACGGTCGCTTGTACGTTGGGGGTAAGGATGGGCAGTTCTCGTTCATTTTTGCATACGGCTCTATCGTGTTGTACTCTGGCAGCTCCATCCTGTACTCCCCAAGTATCTGGCAGAAGGGAAGCTTGTCTGCCTCCGTATTGCACCAGCTTGGAAGCCTAGCCTGATTGTCTTCAAAAACCTTGAGCATATATGCGTCCCGTATCTGAGGCCGAAAGCAATTTTAGTAACACGGCGTCAATCAGCCAGAAGAACAATAGTTCATGAATTTCTACTTCTGAGACTGGTTTAGAACTTTCAGATTGAATGAACATATATATGTTACATGGAAAGGATAAAAGGGCTTGAAGAGAAGTGTAGCTTAATTACTGAAAAATTAGCTTGCCTACAAATACAATGAACACTGAAGAATAAAACTTTTCAATTGTAAGCTTGCAACTATTGACAGGTAAAGGCAGTAGGGACACTCACAGTGAACTCGGTGGCCTGAATCGACTCGGTGAAAGGAGCAAACACTCCAGCCTCCTTGTACATTGCAAGAATGAAGGAGACACAAGTGGTTGATTTACCATCACTGTACACCCATTCATCTTGTTCAGGGATGGTGAGCAACTGATCAAAAGACATGCCACGCCTTTCAGTCTCAACAATGATCCCCTGAAGGTCCAAACCCTACATAAAAAAGCATAGATACCATGAATTTGATAACTGAACATAACTGTCCGACAGGCAAAAGCAGGAGCACTATTTACCCATCTTCTAGAAAAGAAAAAACAGCTTATTTAAGCAAAACAATCGAGCCAAGCAACTTATTTCAAAGCCCAACTAAGCCTCATCAACCTCCATTCCAAAGCACCAACAAAAGGCCAAACCGTTATTACATTTGAAGGTTAGCTGCAGTAGAAGCATACATACAACCAGAACCAAACTCGAGTGCCAAAAGAAAGAAAGAAACCACGGCATTTTTTAACCATGTGTCAGCTTGACTCACTACAAACTTGTAGATTGTAGTACAACTACCCAACAAAGGAGCCACAATACAAAGTAGTTTACAAACCTCAGTCCCAAGTCGCTTGTTAAGGGCTTCATTCCACATGTTCGCAGCATAAAGTGGTTGTAATCTAGTCCACATTGACATAACAGCCATTACCTGAAAACAACAAATAACAAAATTGAGCAATTCAAACATTACCGACGATAAAATAGTGTGATACATTAACTAAATTAAAATGAGGCCATTTAGTCTTCACAGAACAATCAGACCATACCAACCAATTTAAGTATCTTGGGTTTCAAAGGCTCAAAGACCTCAATAGTTTTAGGATATTAACATATATTCCATCTAACTTGTTCAGAACACTGCCAATTCAGCATCATTTTTCAAACTTCAAGAGAACATGTGCTCTGTTTAGTGCATAACTAATAGTTTGGTTTGCATTAGCACAAAACCCATATATGGTGTGCACAGTGCACACACATTGGCACCCAAAAACATCACCAAAAATGTGTATAAACACTGACAATACTGAGACTAAATATGAAATATAGTTGAGGTACAAACAGAAATGTAATCTAAGCTTTGCAAAGGCCAGAGAGAATTACCAGATTAGCATCAAGAGGAGGTGGATAATTGTCTCCTATTGTATCAATCCAGCTAAATATCATGTTATGATAGCCATATGGCTTGCCAAACATGCTCCGGGCATAGTCCCATGCAGCACTTTCATTGAATCTAGCACGTATATCAGGGTGTAACGGCAGAAGGGCTATCTGAGGGTTTGATTCATCCTTGAGTGCCATTGCCCACCATTCATCCCAAGGAACTATACTGATAATTTCTTCTCCCTGTTATTGAAATTGAGTATAGTCAAGACAAATCAGAACTAAATGTTTGCATATGAGTAAACAACTAAAAATACATGAAACACTTATATGCAAGTTTTTTGGAAAGGAAATTTTCTGCCGGCTTGAATGTTGCCTTGCATCAGGTACCAAAGACTGTGATCAGGACATCAGGTGGCTCAAAGCCTAAAAGGACATAGAAAATATCCTTGGAATAAGAACAAAGTAGTATATGCACTGCAAGACTAACCTAGCAAGTAAAGTTTGACTACCAAAAGCATAATTTCAAACATTAAGTTGGCCCAACACAATATTTAAACTAACAGGACGAGTTTATGGAGAAGAAGTACAACACTTACCTTACAATTTACTCTTTATAGTATACTATACACAGAAAGTGAGAAGGATTATAAGCAGCACTAATTATGCGATTGCTGAACATAATTGAGGCAAAGATAAGGAAGGAAATGACAACAACCACAGAATGCTATCAATATATAGCATATACATACCACTACCATGGAGAAAATGAAATGAAAATAACCAAGATTGTATGCATAGTCTAGCAAGCTACCAATTACCTTTTCATTTTCAAAGCCTGATTCTGCAACCCAGAGATCACCCTTCTCATCTTTCAAGCAAACTGCAGTATGCCCAGCAAATGCACCAGTCACCCATTTCTCTAATGTTTCAAACCCACCCCATCGTCCTCGAATTTTTGATAGAGCCAAAAAGTCACCAGATTGTATATCCTCCTTTCTAATATTAGCAACCCAAGGTTGAGAGCGCTTCTCAAATGTAGCTCCCATATGCTTCTCTAAAAAGGCCAAGTTGGAATTTTGACCCCAGCCAGTGTTCGAAAACAAAGGTAGGACATCAATCAAAGATAACAAGGTTCCAAGCATCCCAGATGGCATGAGAAAAACAGATATACCGTGCTGCTTCACCTGATCACAAACATGGAAATTGAATTGTTGAGATTAATTGGATGGGGATGCTGAATGGGGACTTTCTGAAAGAAAACACACATATTCCAGTTCTGCTGCTTCTTCCCATGACTTGATCTCCAAAGTGTGTTCCTGAGCCGCAAAATAGTAATCCCATGTTATCCTATATGGTGTTGCGAACACATAAAGATCCATGCATGTCCAGCTCTGAGCTGAAGCAGTCTGCATAACAACAGGAAAAATATGTGTTAAGACAAAACTCATGATAACTCAGATCACCTAAAACTGCCAATGTTCACAAGCTCGTCTAGTGCAGATCAAGTCAACCTCGAGATTCTGCTTCTAAAATGGCGAGTACAGGATAGCATAATGTGAATATTGGATACATACAGCAGAAGTCATATATTACTATTTGCGCAGCAGGCATGTACTAGTTTGGGCTTCTGAGATAGTCGGAATCTGAGGTTATGTATAGCATGTTCAACAATCAAACACGTCCACCCAGACATATAAACACGGTAGCAAACAACACATAAGCTTCATTAACAAGCAGCAAGGGTGCACTAATGTAATTTACCCATACCCCCTAGTTCCCAGCACATCCTACTCCTATACGGAACCAAGTTGCAACTACACGCCCAAGCAGTGCCGCCTAATTTCGCAACACCCGGCAAGAACTAACGCAACACGATCTCGGTTCTGAGGGGCAAGCAGAGCTGGGACCGACCTTGAGGCGGAGCACGGCGCCGCCGAGCTCGGTGTCGTTGCGATCGCCGGGGGTGAGCTCGAGCGCGGCCTCGTTCTCGGCGAAGCAGGCGCCGCTCCAGGCGGCCGGGAAGGTCGCGCCGGGGGCCACTGCGGCGACGAAGGAGGGCAGGAGGTCGACGGCGCTGTGGAGCGTGTTCATCACAGGCCACGCCACCTGCCGCGGCAGGATCGGGAGCACGTCCCCGGGGCTGAACGGCACCTTCAGCCCCAGCCCCACCGCCCCGCCCGGCGGCAGCCCCGCGGCAAGCGCGAGTAGGGAGAGGAGGAGGCATGGGGCGGGGGCGGGGCCGAGGCGCCTCCGCGCCGCCGTAGCCATCGCCGCCGGGAAGACGGGCGCGGCGGCCTATTTGCGACTTTTTTACCTCGCCGAGGAGGCTTGCGCGGTTGGGGAAGGTGCCGTGTAGTCGTTGGTCGCGGCGAGAGTTCAAGTCGCTTGCGTGGCTTTGGGATTTGGGATTTGGGGGATCTGGTTGGGTTCATGTCCGGGTCCCACTCGGGACGAGGTCCACTAGGCTCCGGGTTCAGGTATCGGGGCCCACATTGCATTGCTTATCGATACTGTTTTCCACTGGTGTACATCGGTCTGAACGACGGATGTTTGGCTCATGATCGATGTACTGCTGTTTCTTTGTTTTTGACTCGAAGCCATCTCCCATAAATCTTCTGCAAACGGTGGCTCATGGTCTATAGTTTATCTTTTTTCTGATTTATTTGTTTGGGCTTTTTTATTTTTTTTTCTTCTTATTTATTTGTACTGTTTATACTGATATAACTTTTTTGTTTATTATTTTTATATTGAATTACACAGAATAAGCCAATAATAATTACAGTGAAAAAATCATAAGCTCCACTTATATAAGCCACTTAAAGCATCCCTTAAATCTAATGGTATAAAAAAAATTTAAAGAAGACTGGTGCCGAAATTTTTACGGGAGGACAAACCTCCATGCAGATCCGAAGGTTGGAAAACCAATTGAATTTTGGTGACAAATCGTACGATTGATAAAATAGCAGAAACTTCAAACTAAGGTTTGTTCAACTTATTTTGATGTCATGTCCGAACTAGTTAAACCGAGCCACCGTTGAAAAGAACACACCCAGATTTCAAGGGAAGACAATGGTACAAAGTGCCCGAGCAGTTGTGTCCCACTGTCATTCTCTCAACTTGGCTCCCTCTCTTCTCGATTCTTCTGTTGGTTACCATAAGAACTACATGTGTTTCCGCAAACTGAGAGCTAAATGATGTAGGTTTCCTGGACTAAACCATGGGCGGCCCTTCGTGAGATCTAAGGGTATGTTTGGTTGCTTTTGGGTAGTAGAATCGTATATCTTGGATGAAGGGAAGCTGGATGAGAAGGGCTGTATTTTGAAAAAGAAGAGTGTTTGGTTCGATGTATCTGTGGATACAGGCTGAATGAGTCTGTGATTGGTAGGCTGTATATGAAGCTGTATGAGCGGATACCGTAGGCTGAGAAGGTGTTTGGTTGGCTGTATAATGGGGTATAGTGACCCCTGAATATGAGAGGTGGTGTGATTACCCCCTTCACATGTTTTTTCATTTTTTTTTGGCACAAACTAAGTTATTCCTAATAGTAATTTCTTTACACAATGACATTAATTTACAATGCAATTATTTGGTATGAACACATGTTTTGACTAAATATTTACAACTTTACTCTAAATCAAAAGACATTAATAAAATGAACATTCTAATCTGCACATTCTTTTATTTCTCCTACTTTATTTTACCTTTCCCCTTTTTCTTCCCTATTTTTATTTTTCTTTCCACCTTCTCTCGGTTTCCCTTTTTGCTCTTCACCTCTTCCACCGACGCCTCAACTCCTCCCCTTCTCTTGCTCTCGGCGCTCTCTCTCCCCTTCCGATTCTCCTCACCCCGGCGCCGCCCTGGGCCTCCCGCACCGCAACGTCGCGCCTCACCGTTCGGCTCCCCCTTCCTCGACCTTCGCGCTAGCGGCGGCGCGGGGAGAGCTGGCCCGGATCCGGCCGAGGGGGAACCCCCGCGTGTCGCCTCCACGAGCCACGACCGGGGCAACGGCAGGCGGCACCTCCACGCGCCTCGCCGCGTCCGTCGCTGCCGCCGGTGCCGCCGCGCCGCCGCCTCCCGGCGACTTCGCCGGATCCGGAGGAGAGAGAGATCACCGCTCGGATCCTTCGACGCGGAGGACGCGCAGAAGAGCAGATATCGCAAGGGGAGCGCCGAAAGGTAACCCTAGCCCGCCTTGCCCGACTCCCTCCGTCCCGGATCGATAAGCCGGTGGAAATGAGCTTCACTCCGGTCCCGATCCGACCGTATGCGGATGGGCGGATCGAGCTTGCACAGTACATCCATCCAACCAAACATCTGAATTTTGCGCACAATACGGTGGAACTGGGATCCAGCCGTCCATATTCAGGCAACCAACACACCCTAAGTGTTTACCGCAGAGGCGACCAGTGCATCCATTGTATTGTTGCAGGCTTGTTTGTTCTTTTTTCCTTCGGAGAGAGAACAGTCTTCTTCAAGTTGCAAAGCAACTTCAGCTCTGAAACAAGCTATAGAGAGAACTTCTTCCTTTTTTCTCAATAGACTTGCTCGCAAAAAGCTTGATCTTGTCTCCTAAAAATTGCATCTCCCAATGAGCTGAAGCTACGGACTGCAGAGCACGGAAAAGAACAAGATACTACTGCATTCCACCAATGAACCGACTTCAGATAGTCCAGCAAGCGCAGCGTGTCCAAACATTAGTCGGTCCATGTAACACTGTGAGGTACTGAACATTCATGGCCAGTTTATGATTTGCCGTGTGTAGGCATTGAGTATGAAGTAGAAAGAGGTAGTTGCAGGGCAGCCATTGCTGAAGCCAAGACCAGGGAACACTTTTGCCAGGAACATAGCAGTTTTAGGTCATGCATGGAAGACGGGAATTTTATAGAAATTCGCAGGAAATTTATAGAAAACAGTTCAATTCCCGCAGTAAACAAACAAATCCGAATGTTCCAGACAGGCCCTCAGTTTGTGTTTTTACATTCTCGCCTCTCTCACAGAGGGGAAGTCGAGTGAAACACGCCTTTGACGCATCGAGGTGTCCGCGAAATGAGACCGCAAATGCTTCTGCTCCATAACGAAAATCAGACAAGACTTTTGGATTTCGAATTCATCGCTGTGTAAAGGGGGAAAAGATGGCTTGTGAATTTGTTTGTTTGGATTCTGTATGCATGCGCGATCTACATCGGGATCCAACTTGATCATCATCATCAGATTGTTGTACTGGATCCCTGACGATGAGCAGATGCTGTGTAAGCCCACAGAAACTGATACGAACGTCGCAGGACAACACCAATCACTCCATCCGATCTGGTCTGAGTGACACCAGCGCATGCATACAAGACGAGGTTGTGCCAATGTACATCTCAAGAAAACGAAAAAGTTTCGAATCTAGCACATCCTGCTGAGCCCTGGCCATGGCCAGGACACAAATTTAAATCTAAACAAAAAAAAAGATGGAAGAAAAGACACGCGGTGGGTGCTGGTGTATTTTCTACTCGGAGGAGCGCTGCCTCTTGTGCCCCGCGGCGGCGGAGGAGGGGTCAGTGATGGCGACGGCGGAGGAGGGGGCGGTGACGGAACAGGAGAAGGAGTAGGAGAGGTCGGCGTAGAGGTCGACGACGCGGGCGATGTTGGTGTTGAGCTCGCGGATGAGGGCGACGTTGCGGGTAAGGCCGTCGGCGTCGCGGGCCTCGTGGTTCGGCCGATCTCTGGATCGGCACCCGATCTGCTCCAGATCCCTCGCACCTCGCCGGCTCCGCCGCAAAGACTGCACCGCCTTCCCGTTCGCACCGCTGCCCCCGCCGTTGCCTACCCCCACGATCCCCCCGTTGAACAGCACCTCCCCGAAGCCGCCGCCGACGCCGTTGCCGATGTCGCCGACGTTCTCCATCCCTCCCGATCTCTCCCCGATCTAGGACCCCTTCAGTTCTTGCGGCCGGCTGCTCTGCCCTGCCCAGGCACTGCCCAAGAAGTTAAGAAAAAGATTCCAAAAGATTGCTCCGCTCAGGCAGCGCGTAGGAATTCAAGAAAAGATCCGGCGATACTAGGGCACAGGGAACGGTGGGAATGTACCTCGAAGGCATCGAAGATCTGCCTGCGCACAGGAGGATTTCCAGGGGGATCGTCACGCGGAGACAGAGATCTTTTATTTACGAGGTGGACGGGTTGGGGGAGAGATTTGGGGGGGAGAAGGGAGTCGGGGTTAGGGCAAAGAGACGTGTTACGCCTCGTCGAGATCCTTCGGCGTGGGCTTGCTTGGGCGTTTGCTTCCCAAAAGCGCTGGATTTTTAGGAGGGAGCAAAGCGCCGAGACTGCGGCCTCTTATTTCCAACTTCTAAAAACTACTTTTTAATTTTTTTATAATAAATAATTTTTAAATAAAGTACCTTTTAAAATAGATTCTATAAAATGACTATAGTATATATTGTAGCTATTTTATTTATATCAGTTAAAGTCGCACATAAGTTTCTGTTATTCTGTACTCTCTCTCACGAACAACACAAAAACTATAAACCGCAACCAACAGACATAAGCCGAAGTCAAAAGAACAAGCCCTTCTTTCGCTTTTCCTCCGGGAGGGAGGGTTGGCTCATTTTGGAAATGGTTTGGGATCAGGATCTTTGGAGATTTTTTCTGGTGGGGGCCTCCGCTTCGGCTCCTAGTACATTGGAAAGGAGGGTTGCTCCAGTTAGGAACCTGTGGTGTCGGCAATGTGAAGGAGCAAGTGAACTGCCGTGTGTTGTTGTAGTGTTCTATTCGATTTCAATTAACGTTGTCGTGCTGGTTTGGTTTAATAGGGAAGGGAATACTCCGAAGAATATAGGAATATTTGGTGCCAAAATGGGTTTACAAAAAGAGTTATTGTTCATTTATGGCACATTAATGCAATGGAGTAGAATCATGACAAATGTCCCGAAGAAGAAACATACAAACAAGACAATTAAGGGTTGATACAAATTGACTTAGGCCTACTTTTCATGTTCAATAATCTCTATTGTAATATATTTAAAAAACCTAATAAAATTACATTATTATGAAAGTATTTTTTTGAGTGTATATCATTTTCATGTGTCAATTTTAAAATATTCAAAGAGAGACAAGAAACATAACCAATTTTTGTACCGAGGTCTTGAAGATTCGGGGATCTCCCCTACTGCTCGTTATAGTACTATTGCAAGAGTACCGCTCAGCTCCGACTTGATATCGCACAAGAAATCAAACCATCTACTCATGATAGTTCTCTGCTCCAGATAGGTGGACTCCAAACCTTCACAAGCTCCTCCAAAGAAGGTCACCGAGCCAATGTCTTCAGGCCATCTAAGAGACACCAATCTCCAAGAATAATAAGCTCAAGACAGTCACTTGAACCTTGCTAGGAGAAGCAACTAAGAGTGAAGCACAAATTAGATCGATACTCTCTCTCTCTCTCAATCTCTCAAATATTTAATCAAAACTCTCAATGACCCTTGAACTCCTCTAAATGTTTAATGTAGCTTTGGAGTTGCAAGAGCGCTTGAATGAATGCCTAGAACATCCTTAAATAGACTCTTCATTTAAAAACTAGTCGTTTAGCACATTTTTAAGTTACAACATACTTGGATAATATGCTTCTACTTGGATCATCCACCTCAATTCATTTTCTCAGAGTCCCACAGTCGTTTTTTGAACATTGCACATAACCAGATCATCTACCTGCCCTGTATGATCCACCTAGAATGTTACACTTGGAATCCACATGACCAATGATTCGCTTCAATGATCCGGCTTTGACCTAGATTATTCGTCTCATATGGAAATCCATTTGAAACCTCTAAGTTTCAATGCTCCGCCTAGACTTGGATCATCCATCTGGCATTCCTCTGAAAACTAGAACACTCTGGATCAGTGCTCTAGGTTAATGATTCATCCTGACCTGGATTATCCACCTCTATTGAAAATCTTAGATGAACAGTCTGGAACTCTTTGGACCGATGATTCGCCTCAACACTTTGGGTGACCCAGATTATCCGCCTCTGTTGAAAATCCCAAGAGCATAGTGAAAACCTCCTATGGATCAATGATCCGGCCCTATGCTCTATGCAACCTGGATAATTCGCCTCTGTTGAATTTCAAATTTAGATCAAAATTGATCCAAACCTTGATATTTCTATAGATAAAACTTGATTCTTGGCACTCTCTAGCTAGAATATGAGTAATAGGACTTAGTGTGCATCACAACTAGTTACCTATCTTATTCACGCTCAAGCTATTAGCCTTGAACCCTCTTTAATAGTACGACCAAAGCAAAATAAGAACGCAATACCTAAATTGATCCAAACTCAACTCTCTAGATCAATTCTAAAAGCAAGGTCCTTAATCTTCGTCCAAATAGGCTTTGCCATCCATAAAAGCACCGTAGGGGACCCATGAAAACCAAAATTATGACTTTCTCTTGCTCAAGACTCAACTTAGCACAATTCAACTTAAAAACAAAGTTGGTCTTAAAGCAATAATGTAATTAATGACCAAAACACTAACACATTGCAAAATTAGGGCCTAAATCATTACATTAACTTGCAAGTTGTAACGACAAAATTATACATGCATAAATCATCCAACCCTATTTCCCATCTGCATCTTCAACTTTTCTTTTTAGTCTATGCAAGCAATTGATAGTATAACTATTTTAAGCACCAAACATTCCATTTCACCTGCTACCATTTCCACTCCTTGAGTGCTTAGGTAGCTAACTGTGTAGTGCATTGTTGTATTCCTGTTTTACATGCATTGTTGTATTCCTATTTTTCTTATTTAATACAAATACATGCAAACTTTTGTGTGTTCTCGAAAAAAGGAATCCAATCCCAATAAATAAAAAAGAAGTACTACAACACGGTATGCCGTTAAGATGCCTCCCAATGGCATACCTCCCTTGCGCCACCCCTTCCCTCCCTCTCTATTCTCTCGAAGCGCCGCCGCTCCGCTCCGCTCCCCCTCTCTTCTTCTTCTCCGAGCAGCTCTGCACGCCTCCTCCACCCCCTCCACCACCACCCGCGGCCAGAGAGCCGTCACCGAGCCCCCTCCGACCCCTCCTCACCGCGCTGTCCAACCTAATTGCCATAGCCGCTGTTGCCACCAATCTTTGGCTCCACCCACCGCCCTCCTACCCTACCCATCGCCCCCGTCGCCGCCCACCACCTCCCCTGACCTCCTTCTATACCTAGGGAGGGGAAGGGTGAACCCATGCGGGGAAGCCGGATCTGGCAGCGGAGGAGAGTGAGGGGATGACAGTGGCAAGGAGGGAGGGAGTGGCGGACGGGAGCGAGAGCATGAGAGGGAGGGAGCGGGGCTTTAGGAGTGAGAAGGAGCATGAGAGAGAGGAGGGATGATATACTTCGAACGATATACCTTTCGATAGTTTTTTTTCTAAATCAAACCCCACCTAAATGTCACATGGTTTGTGAAATGAATATGAAACAGGATGAATACTCAGGAGGAGATATGCTTCCTTGCACAATCACTCCACATGCTATCATGATAAAACTCCTTTCAGTTATTAGGTTATCATGAGGATGGAATGTCACCCATTTAATCATGGGACATTGACGATGCTAGTGACTTGAATCACTACCACTATTAACTTCCCATAGTTTCATCCAATATCCCTGCTGACAAAGGCGTTCTTTTTAAGTCAATTGAGAGTGCTTAGGTGATAAGAGTAGCACATAAAGTGGATTTACACTAGACAGGTCATGACTCATGAGTCACTCACTGGTTTTACTGTAGCACGCTATTGCTGCCTTAGTCCTGTTCTTTTAGACTACGAGTGATAGCTTTTGATTATGGATGATGCTTTTGTTTATGTTTTTTGAGGTAATGATGGAGACGTTGACATGGGGCGCACATGGTTTTGGGTTTAAAAAAACATTCAGAGAATCTGCTTTAAAAAGTTACTCTATTTATTTTGATTTTCGGAAAAGCTAAAAATTGAATTAGTCATATTCTTTTCAGCTTATGACTTCTTTCGAACAAACAAATGAGACGGTTTCTTTATTGCGATTTCTAATTGACTTATCGGAATAACTTTTTATAAATGATTTATTATTTTTGATTTGTTTGTATAATTGTTCACACTAAGGTCGAAAAGTACGAGACACAGTCCAAAAAAGAAAAAAAAACAGTTCCGACTCTCCAACGGCCGTGACGGGGGCGCTCGGCCAGCGCTAGTCTGCCGCGAGCCCGCGGCTACCAAATAGCCGGCCATCGCCGACGCCGTCACCACGGTCCGTTACGTTGTCCTGTCCAAGAGATCCAAACGAAACCCCGAAGAAAAGTTTCAAAAAACCACTCCCATTCCCTCCCTCCACTACCCACCCCCAATCCCTCGATCAGATCGAGCGCCTAGGGTTTTCCCACCACCCGCCGCCCGGCGATGCCCGCCTCCTCCGTCTCCGGTGGCAGCGGCCTCGGCGGCGTCTCGCCGGAGGCCATCATCGATTGGCTGCAGGACGAGATGGGCTACCCCTCCCCGCCGCCCGCCCCGGAGCAGCTCCGCAAGATCTGCCGCGGCAACATGCTCCCCGTCTGGTCCTTCCTGCTCCACCGCGTCCGCTCCGAGCGCACCGTCGCCACCGCGCGCCGGAACATCCTCGTCCACGGCGTCGCGGCCAGGCGGGCGCGGGAGGGGGTCGCCGGCGCCGGCGCGGGCGACGCGGCGGCCAGGGAGGCCGAGGCGAGGGAGCGCGACCTCGCTGCCGAGGAGGCCGAGCGGCTGCGGGGGGTCGTGCGGAGGCAGCGCAAGGAGCTGCGCGCCCGCATCGCCGAGGTCGCGCGCGAGGAGGCCGAGCGCAAGCGCGTCCTGGGCGAGCGCTCCAATGCCAGGTGCCTAAATTCCAGTAGAATTAGCCAACTAGGATGTACAAGCGGATGACTAGCCATCCATGGTGTGATTACATGTTCTGTTGGAGAGAGTATGGCGATTAAATTGATGCTGCATTTTGCTCTTCCACTTTGCAGCTTTCTAAATGTACTGATAGAAGTGCCTGAAAATCTAGGACTAGCTGACTGTTACTCCTCCTGATAGAGATGCATGAAAATTGAGGCCTAAGTATTAAGTGTTGCACCCTGGTAAATCGACTGATAGTCAATTGCGTGAAAATGCCACTCCTAATTGGAATTCAATGGGAATAAGCTTTCCTGTATCCAAAGGTATCTCAGATTTATGCCACCCAAAAGACTGGGACTTAGTAAAACGCCACTACAGAGAGTTGGTTCAGTTTACTGCCACTATAAAGATGATTTCATTAGTAAAATGCCAATATCTTTATATTTCCACCAATTTCTGGAAGTCCTGCATATGCCAAAAATCTAATGGCAAAATCTGTTTGCTGGCTTAAACGCTAATTTAGGTATTTAGTATTGCAGGTTAGTAAATCTGGTGACATAAAATGGAAAAAATGTTGGGGTAATGGGCTAAGCCTTGCATTATAGTAAACCTGCTGACAGAAATGCTTGAAAAGTTATACCTGATTGGTTGATTGCAAGTTCAGTCGGCCACAATTTACTCTATTCAAATGATAAGTTTGGAAAGTTCTGCCAAAAGGGGAGCTACCCTTAATGCTACACTGCTGTGTATACTCACATTTGGTTACAATGTGGCTACTTCTTTGTTTCTTCGCCTATTCCTGCTGTGTGCTGCTTTACTAAATTTTAATTTTGGTAATCCATTGATGTATGTAACACATGAGATGTTATGTAATACATGAGATGTTGGTCTAATCGTTAGGCCTATCTGTTAGCCTTGACAGTGGAAACTGGTTTTGTGAAGGGTTTTGCAGTGCTTAATTGCTGCTGCCCCTTGGTTCATTATATAGGCCTAAAAGCCGAGAAGATCATAACAGCTAAAGTAAAAGAAGATAATCTCAACAACTAAAGCAAAAGTAAGATAAAGCAACAACAAACTGAAGGGAAAAAGGGAAAAAGAGCTAACTAACCCTAATTCAGACCCAGATCACACAAGCTTATTCCATTATTTCTCCCCCTAAGCCTTGTGTGCGGTCTGTGACCTAATGTGAACCAATCCAACTCAAACGCGCAGTTCATGGAACGTCATACGCCCAAGGGATTTGGTGAGGATGTCAGCGAGTTGGTCCTTGGTGTTGATGTAGCTGGCCTTCACACTTCCCTCTTCCAGACAGCTTCTGATGAAGTGATACTTGGTCCGGATGTGCTTGCTTCTCTCGTGGAAGACAGGATTTTTGGCCAGCGCTAGCGCAGATTTGCTGTCTACCTTAAGCTCGACTGCCTCGGCTTTCTTGCCAAGGAGTTCACCCAGCAGCCGAGCCAACCAAAGTGCTTGTGTTGCGGCGGAGGTGGCGGCAATGTATTCGGCTTCGCAGCTTGACAATGCCACCACCCGTTGCTTGAGGGACTGCCAGCTCACGGGGCAGTTGCCGAGGAAGAACAGTGCGTCGCTTGTGCTCTTGCTCGTATCAATGTCGCCGGCGAGGTCGCTGTCGCAGTAGCCGACGAGATGTGTTGCGCCGGGACTCCTCACGTAGTGCAGGCCGTAGTCGATGGTGCCTGCGATGTAGCGCAGGATCCACTTGATGGCCTGCTGGTGCTCCATCGTCGGCCGCTCCATGAACCGGCTCACGTACCCGACGGCGAACGCCAAGTCCGGCCGGGTGTGCACCAGGTAACGCAGGCTGCCGACGATGCGCCGGTACTGTGTTGCATCGACCTCTTCCGCCTCGCTGTAGCGGCTCAGCTTTAGCTGCTCCTCCATCGGAGTGTGGGCAGGATTGCACCCATCCAAACCACCCAACTCGACGATGCGCTTGGCGTAATGGGTTTGTCGAAGAGTGATGCCGGAGTCGTCTTGGCGCACCTCGATGCCGAGGTAGAAGCTGAGAAGGCCAAGGTCACTCATCTGGAAAGTGGCCTTCATTTGAGTCTTGAACGCCTCCACCTCTGCTTCTTCCGTGCCGGTGATCACGAGGTCGTCGACATAGACACCCACCAGTAGAATGGAGCGACCGCTGCCTCGCCGATACATTGCCGCCTCGTGAGCGTTTTGCTGGAAACCCATCTCCTTGAGCGTCTTTGTCCCAGCCTTGGCGTTCCAAGCTCGCGGTGCTTGTCGCAGGCCGTAGAGTGCCTTCCGCAATCGTAGCACCTTGCCCTCCTTGCCGGAAATGACGAAGCCAGGGGGCTGTCGCACGTACACCTCCTCCTTCAAATCGCCATTTAGAAACACCGATTTGACGTCCATATGATGGACGCGCCACCCCTCCTGGGCAGCCAGAGCGAGGAGGATGCGGATGGACTCAATACGAGCCACTGGCGCGAATGCGTCGTCGTAGTCGATCCCTTCCTGCTGGACGAAACCACGGGCGACAAGCCTTGCCTTGTGCTTGACCACCTCTCCCGCCTTATTTTTCTTGAGTTTGAGCACCCACTTCAAGGTGATTGGGCGGTGGTCGGTCGGCAGGTCGACGAGCTCCCATGTGTGGTTGTGCTCGACGGAGTCCATCTCCTGCTGCATTGCGACACGCCAGGCCGCATCGCTCTCGGCCTCAACAAACGAGCAGGGCTCCCCGGTGTGAGTCAGGTGTAGCTCGATGTTGATGTTGCGCTGTACATACCCTGGCACCGCTTGATCGCCGAGTATGTCGTCGATGGTGCGGTAACGCAGCAGGGTGTCCTCATGTGCAGCGTCGATGCGATCCTCATCGTTCTCCAGAGGTGTGGTGAAGATGGGCATATGCTGTCCACTGGGAGCTGGAGTGGTTGTCGGCGCAGCAGGCGGAGTGGCGGTGGGTGTCGGTGTGCTTGGAGTGCTTCCCTGGTCTGGAGCAAGCGGGCTCGGCGGAGTCGATGGCGTCCAGGGTGCGGGAGCAGGTGAGCCCGGTGTTGGCACAGTGCCACCCGCTCCCCCGGCTCCTCCAAATTGCACATCTTTGATGACAAAGTCATCCAGCGTCGTTGTTGCGTCGCCGCTGGTCTCCTTGGTCCAGTCCCAGCCACGTCCTTCGTCGAAGACGACGTCGTCGCGCCGTCGCGACACGCCAGTTGTCGGGTCGAGGATGCGATACCCCTTGACGCCTTCCGCATAGCCGATGAAGACTCGGCGTACTCGGTCATCCACTTGCCGACGTGATTCGGCTCCTTGACGTATGCCAGCGGCCGAACGCGTGCGAAGGTGTTCGGCCGCGGCGTACGCCCATGCCGAGCCTCGTCGGGGTCTTCCTGCTAGACTCTTGGTCGGCGACGGTTGAGTAGATGAGCAGCGATCATCACGCCTCCCGAGCGTCGCGGCATGCCCTCTGTTTGGCGAGCGCGCGCGCCGCCACCACGGCTCGTTCCGCGCTCGACCACACCGCTCACGAGGCGTGTAGGGCGCGAGTAGTGCCGCCGATCCCTTCATCGCGCCAAGATGGCGGCAAACTCGGTGCGGTGAACTCCTTTCCATTGTCGGTGCGCGGCGACTTCGGGCTTGTGGCGCACTCCTTCTGCGCAGGCACCCGACATGCTTGATGGCGTCGCGGCTCGGCCTTCGTCGCGAGAAGAACGACCCACATGAACCGTGACGCGTCATCCACCGTAGCGGAAATAGCGCCGCCTCCGAGTCGCCGGTGTGGCGGGCGCACAGTCGCCATGGACGAGCTCGAGCCGCCGCGCGCGTACATGGCTCGACGAGGAAGGACACCGCTTCGCTTGGTCACCACGCAGTGTCACATAGCTGCTCGACGTGGTCGATCCGGGGCATCCCGCGCACCATCTCTTCATGCCCCAGCTTCCGCAGAGCCTCGAAGTGGAGGTGTCCGAACCGCTCGTGCCAGAGCCAGGCCTCATCGTCACGACGACCGGCGAGGCGAGGGGCGGGCCACCTCCATGTGCGGCACATACTGGCGCGCGCGCGCGGCCGACTTGGCAAGGAGGCGCCGCGTCGATCCCGGTCCGAGCACACCTCGGTCGATCCCACTCGCGCGCCACCTCGCCGAAATGGCCGAGACGATGATGGAGTTGCGGAGCGCCGGGATGTAGTAGACGCCATGGAGCAGCTTGTGCTCGCCGGTCTTGGCCACGAAGACGACAGATCCGACGCCGCAGATCTCTACTCCAGACGCATCGCCAAACTTGACGGAGCCTCGGATGCTACGATCCAGATCGGCGAAGTGCTCCATACGCCCGGTCATGTGGTGTGTGGCGCTGCTGTCGAGGTACCATCCTTCGAGCTTGTCGTCGCCGGAGCCGTCGCCGAGGAAAGCGCACGCCTGCGGCTGGTCGATGTGGAGGAAGGTGGACGCCGTCTGAGGGGAAAAGTTGATCGGCGGCGCAGAGTGTGGGCGAGGATATTAGGTTGCCCTCCCTTTCTCTCGGTGGGCCATGCACTGGGCTCGCTGAGCCAGAAATAAAGCGGGCTCCTCGTCCTCCTCAGCTTGGGCCATGTGGGCCATTCCACCGCGCTTGGGCTGCCTGCACTCCCTGGCCCAGTGACCACGGCGGCCGCAGTTCAGGCAGACGTCGTCGCGGGCCACCTTGCGTTCCCCGCCGCCACCTCCTTCTTTTCCACCACAGCCGCCGCCGGATTTTTCCTTTTTTCGCGGTTGTCGACGGCGATCCTTGGATGAGGTCGAGCCTTCCCCCTTCTTCTTCTCCTTCTGGCGGCCGAGCCATTGCTCCTCGGTGAAGAGCAGCTTCCTCCCCAAGATGACTGGCTCGGTCGAAGGCTCTTCCTCGCGGTCGTCGACGGCCTTGAGCCTGCTCGTCACCTCCTCGATGGACAGGGTGGAGAGATCCAGAAGGGTCTCAATCGAGAGGGCGATATGGGTGTACTTCTTGG
This sequence comes from Dendrocalamus sinicus, assembly GCA_036346575.1. Classification (NCBI taxonomy): domain Eukaryota; kingdom Viridiplantae; phylum Streptophyta; class Magnoliopsida; order Poales; family Poaceae; genus Dendrocalamus; species Dendrocalamus sinicus. Next base: position 52,364 of record JAYEVI010000470.1, on the reverse strand, counting down.
GGACGATGCGCAAGAACTTCTCCACCGCCTTCTGTTCGTCGATGTCGCCGTCGCCGTGCCGGACGAGCTACTGCACCAGGCCGGCGAGACGGAGAGCGAAGTCGTCTACGTCCTCGCCAGGCCGGAACGCAAGCCGGTCCCAGTCTTGCCGCAGCTTCTGCAGCGTGGACTTGCGGACACGGTCGGCGCCGATTCGTGCCGCCGCGATGGAGTCCCAGGCTTCCTTCACGGTCGGCTTGTCTGCGAGCGACGACAGCATCTCCGGCGGGACGGAGGCGAGAAGAGCGTCGAGCGCCAGCCGGTCATCATGAAACTCGGCATCGCCGTACTCGACGGCATCCCAGAGCCGCCGGGCCTGCAACTTCACTTTCATCAACAGACTCCACTCGTTGTAGTTTGTCTTGGTGAGCATCGGCCATGGGGTGCCTCCGCCGGACTCCTTGATCACGCGCTGGACGACGGGCGAAACCGGTCTCCCGGAACGACCTCGACGGCGGTGCGGAGATGGTGAAGCTCTACGGTCGTGGTCCCTGTGAGGGGTCCGCGACGTAGGACGACGCTCCCGGTCTTCCTCCTCGAAACGAAGGGCAGTAGCGGCAGCAGCAGCAGCCTCTGCCGCCGCCATGGCAGCCCTAGCCGCCTCTGCTGCCTGCGCCGCCGTTGCTTCGGCGGCAGTGATGCGCGCCTCGCGCGCCTCCTCTTCGGCAGCCACCACCGCCTGAGCAGCAGCTGCAGCAGCGGCCCGCCGACCCGACGAGGAAGACATCTCCAAGGAAGGTAACAAGGAGCTCTGATACCAACTGTTAGCCTTGACAGTGGAAACTGGTTTTGTGAAGGGTTTTGCAGTGCTTAATTGCTGCTGGCCCTTGGTTCATTATATAGGCCTAAAAGCCGAGAAGATCATAACAGCTAAAGTAAAAGAAGATAATCTCAACAACTAAAGCAAAAGTAAGATAAAGCAACAACAAACTGAAGGGAAAAAGAGCTAACTAACCCTAATTCAGACCCAGATCACACAAGCTTATTCCATTACTATCGATCCTATCATAATATTAGCATTTAGAAACAATTGACATTTCAATTTTGGCATTTAGAAGCAATTGACATCTCAATTTTTGTTTTAGTAATTGCTTAGCATGATATGTCTGCATACGATAAATGATAGCTACATCTATATTTGTCTTCATGCTCAGCAATTTCATTTATCTACTAAAAAGGATACAGAAGTTTGCTGTTTTTCATGTAAAATCACTTCCTGCTCCACTACTTTGATGTTTTCAATCAATGTTTCACAACTCTGTTTATTCAACAACCAAAATGCATAAAGATATCTTGGTCTGACCAAGAATAAAATAATAACTAAGACGAATCCATGATTGTTTTTGAATAGGCACAAACAAGTTATGCTTGAGTCATATGAACAGCAATGTGATGAAGCGTGCAAAATATTTGCTGAATACCAGCGCCGTCTACATCAGTTTGTTAACCAAGCAAGAGATGTGCGAAGGTCAAGTATAGGCGTGGCTGGATATGCCGATGCCGTTGAGGATATGCAATTGCAGAGTGAGAGAGAGGACCTTTACTCAACTGTCAAAAGCAACAAGTTGTCAGAAGATCTTGTCCTTGTAGAGACTTCACGCGAAAGGAGTATCCGGAAGGCATGTGAAACTCTTGCTGCAGATATGATTGAGATGATTCGGAGTTCGTTCCCAGCATATGAAGGGAGTGGCATTAATTCAAATTGCCAGTTTGATGCAGCAAAGCTGGGAATTGATTTGGATGGTGAAATACCAACAGATGTTAAATCTGTGGCATTGGATTCCCTAAAAAATCCTTCCTTCCTACTGCAATCGATCATTACATACACATTACGAATGAAAACACTCATTCATAAAGAAACGGACAAGATTGACATACGTGCTGACGCAGAACTCTTGAGGTACTACTGTTCTCGTTTTGTTTTCATGTATCCTATTCTATTTCAAGAACCGGTGTGTAAAGAGTTTAGATTTTCTTCCCACATAGTGATGATTCTGTGGAATGTGGGCACTGTTCTTGCATTACTTCCGGATCATTCTTGTGTGGTCTAGTTATATTTTCAGGAATGTGATCCTATGGTTGGAATTTTGTATATACAAGAGTGAGTCTGGTTCTAATTTGCAAACAAATAAGTAGATGTATCCTTAACATTGTTGGAAGGGAAATACTATTGCATTTTAAATTCTAAATTTCTATTTATTTTTGTTAGTTGATAATTGATATATGTTCTGACTTATTAAATCTTAGTAAGTCAGTTGCTTATATTTCTTCTGTTTAGATTTTAACCATATATACAAATTCTTGTTCCTAGGTATAAATATGAAAATGAGCAGGTCATTGATGCAGCTTCAACTGATGCAAGCTCACCCTTACCATATGAGGTGTATGGCAATGGAAAGACTGGATCAGAGCTGTCAATCCGAGGAACATATGACCAGCTACTAGAAAGACAGGTACTCCCTTAAGAGGCAGTTTGATGCTTCTATTAGCACAAGCATTATTGTTTATCCACTACAGGGAAAAGAATAAGCTGGTATTATTTCTGTCAGATATGTCTTTTCATCAAGTGAAATTGGCAACTTCTGCATGTTCTGTACTCCATTACTTCATCTTTTTGTATGAAGAAGTCAGAAATGTCAAGTTAGCTTTGGTTTTTGGGTGGTTTATTTATTTTTTCTGGACACGCAATTCTTCCTTTTTCTTTTTTTCTGTTAATAAAAAACGAAGTTTCATGATTTCATCTCTCTCTTTTTTGTCCACTGACTACACTAAAGTTTCACTTTTTGCCTTGTGCTTAGGACCTCATGTAAGGCACATGACACTGAAGTTGACTTCTTTATCACATTTTGCCTTACAGAAAGAACATGTCCAGCAGTTCTTAGCCACAGAAGATGCTTTAAATAAAGCTGCAGAAGCTAAAGCTCTTAGTCAGAAGCTCTTGCAACGCCTTCATGGCACTGTTGATACGGCAGGAAGTAAGAAGCTGCCTACTGGGAACACCTCACAAAATGTGAGCAACAGCAGGCATTTAGAGGTACTTGTTCACAATATCATCATGTTATAATGAAGTTGATTTAAGATGCCCCTTGTGAAACAGTATTCTAATAAGCCGCAATAGTAACATCTGTTCTCAACAGAAGAAAAAAAAAGTAACATGTACACAAGTTGTCTGAGATATATAATTTGGCATTCCAGTTTTGTATTATCAAGCAGCTCTGATAAGCATGTTACTCTGCACCACTGTCATGAGACACCTTTTTAAGCAGTAGCATACTAGCATGTGCTTATGGCTTGAGCTGATGCATTCAGCTAGATATGATTATGTCATTCTGATGGTGCTTATAACGGTTTTAGACATTCTCACACTGCCCAGGACATGCAAATCAGTATCCTTTTTGTGAAATTGTGGTGGAACTTCTGTTTTGAAAGCTGCATGTGCTTGCTGCTTGTAAGCTCATTAGTTATGCATTATATTTTAAAACTATAGTATAGTATATTGGAAAACAAAAAAATGTTTTGGATAAACCGTAATCTTTTCCTGATAGCGTTGGCTACCTCATTTTAGCTGGACGTGTGGGCCAAGGAAAGAGAAGTTGCAGGATTAAAGGCAAGCTTGAGTACATTAACATCTGAGGTACAACGTCTTTACAAGTTATGTGCCGAGTGGAAAGAAGCGGAAGATTCCTTGAAGAAGAAATGGAAGAAAATTGAAGAATTTGATGCTCGTAGATCAGAACTGGAGTGCATTTACAGTGCTCTTCTACGGGCCAATATGGTTAGTCTGGAACCTTGTGTTTTTACCTACCAACTCTACAATTTGTTTGATATGGACATGAATGTAGAAATAGAAGGCAATTGCTAGTATTTATTCTTGCCAGCATGTTTAGCTCTATAGGGCAGTGTGATGAGCTCAAGTAACTGTTACTCATTTCAACTAAGAAATTTCCCATCTGATTTATGGGTTGTAGTGGACTAGTGGCTGATAGCTTTATGAAGGTGGTAGGAGGTAACACGAATAACTGTGATGGGGAGTAGGGACTCATGAGGCTGGGTCCTACTCCCTATATTTGTATAATTCATCATTAAAAATAGTAAACATGTGGACTTTTTTAAAGATGGCATCAATTGTTGATATATACAGGATGCATCAGCATTTTGGGAGCAACAACCATTATCTGCTAGAGGATATGCATCAAGGACAATCATCCCTGCATGCAATGCTGTGGTGGACATGTCAACTAACTCGAGGGACGTCATTGAGCGAGAATTATCCATGTTTGGTCAGAGCTTGGATAATAGTTTGTGTAGGTTGCCTGCAACTCCTCAGGTTGGTAACATTAAGTATGAGTTAATTTGATGACTTCTTTCCAAAATCCTGTATGTTTGCTTTGTTCCTGTATTAATTTTCATTTATTATCTTCTTTACCTGAACAAATTGGATGAAGCCTGAGCCACTAGAAATATGGTAGACAATTTGCAATTCTCCAGATATTGTCTTATTACTATGTTGCCAGTACTGTTAAACATGTCCAGCACACTTTTACAAATCATATTTTCCTTGTACTTTCTAGTCTAATACAGATCAAATTTTCTGTATGACCTCTGTAGGTCTCTCTTATTGTAAGCCAGTGGTATGGATTACAGTCGTATGTATATATTTAGAGAGTGACTATGGTACATATGTAGATAATTTATGCACTTCACATACACTTTCCCACCATCCACTAATCATCCTTCAAGTGGGAGTGGGGAGTGAAAAAATGTTAGGGGAGGAAAAAAAATAAAACTTTTGTAACTAAAAGTCGCATGTAATATTTAATATCTTGGAATGCAGGCTAGTAGCATGGAAGCTACAAGATTTGGTTATCCTACGTTGCTTTGACAGATTGGGTGTACAGTGTACTTTGCTTTCATTTGGAGTATCTGGTCCACTATCACTGTTCAATCTCTTATTTTTCTTCGGCTGTTTCCCTTTCGCAGGCACTTGTGGAGGCTTTGGGTTCTAATGGTGCTACAGGATCAGAAGCACTTGCAGCTGCAGAAAAACATGCTGCTATGTTAGCTGCAAGGGCTGGTGCCAGAGATCCATCTGCGGTGCCATCTATATGCCGCATCTCTACTGCTCTTCAGTGTAATTCTGGTAAATTTAACGTTGTTATTGTTGTCATAGTTGTTTGTCAACAAATAGTTTACTTATGATGATCATTTATGTTATAAATCATATTAAGTCAGGATGTGTTTATGGTGGTGTGGACATCTGGAGTCTCCAGCGCTTGGCCCGGGTTTGAAGTCTGGGTTAAGCAGGGGTGAAAAACCCTGTTAAAAAAACAATTTAGGCCCCTGTAATTATCCTGTAGGACCGGTACAGCATTCATTGTTTATTACTGAAGGTCTGAAGATACAAGTGTCCTCAATATGGCATCATTTACAACTAAAGTTACCATCCTGAACATAATGGATATTTGATGTTAATGTCATTTATTCTCCGTGGGTAAACAAGAAACCAGTCAGGACACTTTGTTAAACTTCAATGTTTTCTTGTCTACTGGTACATTCTACCTATTTTTGGGCCCATTGGTTTGCAGCAAAAGATAAGAGTGCTTCAACTTGTTATATGTGCATTGTTTTTCACTTGATTTACGAACTGTTTTGGCATTTTTCTCTTATATTGTAGAGACTATACTCACGTGTTTCTTGTGTCTTGGTTAACAGTTTCACCAGGTACAGAAGGCACAGATTCTGGCTTGGCATCAGTTTTAAATTCACTGGAGTTCTGCCTAAAACCTTGTGGTTCCGAAGCTAGCATATTAGAGGATTTATCAAAAGCTATTAATTTGGTGCACACACGGAGAAATCTTGTTGAGAACGACCGTGTTTTGCTAAACCGTGCACATCGTGCTCAACAAGAATATGAAAGGTATGCCATGTTTTTTTTTCTTCTTGCTTGGCAGTAGTAATTTACTGAATCTTGTCAGAAAGCATACATATACAAAGGAGATTGTTGTCGTATGAGCACAACAGTGAGTACAAGGTATCCCTTTTCTCCTTACAGGTATGGAACTAAGGGAGTAGAGCTGACCGAGAGAGAGAGAGGAGTTAGTGTAAAATGAGTGCTTTATACTCCGTAGAGTACACCAGTGCGCGAGGCCTTGTATGATTTGTTTTGTACTATGTAGAGTACACCGGGGCACAAGGCCACTGTGTGATTTGTTTTATATTCCGTAGAGTTGTTAGGGACGGCTAAGTTTTCGGCGCTTTATACTCCGCAGAATATGTTGGGGTGCGAGGCTCTATATGATTTGTTTATACTCCGTAGAGTATGTCGGGGCACGAGGCCACCGTGCGATTTGAGCACAAATCCGATCAAGTAGCGGCAGAGAGGAATACTAAAGCTAACAAGTGCCAAATATCATGTATGCATTCTACACAACCGGTTTGAAGTTTCTGTACTTTCTTGTACTTGTGGCACTTTCCTTCTAGCCGGTCGAGATCCAACGGATCTCCCTCATAGCAGCGACTCTTCCTCGCGCGGCTTCTTGCGCGCTCCCCACGGACGGCGCTAACTGTTGTGGTATGAGCACAACAGTGGGTATAGGGTACCCCTTTCCCCTTGGGAGTAGATCTGACTGACAGAGATAGAGAGAGCTAGTGTAAAATGAGTGGATCTGAGCCTTTCGTACCTCTCTTGGGGGTTTTATATACATGAATGGGATAAGCGGGAAATGATCATCCTACCCCTTAATAATTATAAAAGGTAAGGATACATTAGTGCATTTATTTATACAGTATTGGGCCTGTTGCAAGGCCCCGTTATTCCTTTATACAGTATTGGGCCTATTGCAAGGCCCTGTCATGGGGGGCTAGGCCATCCCCGCAACAGAGATATCTCGTATATTGCAATATTTGTCAATATACAGCTTCGAGGACTGTTGCGGTGAATATTAGTTTGTTGCTCAGTCCTCTACTTGCTTGTTCCTGGTAGTCCTGTTCCTCATAGAAACAACAGAATGCTAGCAAATTAGGCACAAGTTATATTATGCCATGCTGAATTTCATTTAGGTTGCCTTCAAGTTTGGAGTGTAGATGGCATGCTTTTTCTATTTGGAAAGTAATGAGCGTACATGTTTTCTTGATAGGCAGGTAGTGTTACTAATACATAGTCTTCTAGATTGTAAATACGTTTTACACACCACATGTTGCATAAAATAGCATTTGTAGCATTTGTGAATTGAACTGTGCACTACAGTATTTGTGAACCAAAGGCATGCCCAAACCTTGAATTGAAGTGCTCACTTAGCAATATTGTGTCAATACTGTTAGCCTACCATGTGCATGCATGTGACGCCTCGGTTCAACCAGGATATTAATTCGAGTTGCTACATGTATTCACATTAGCAGTCGTGCATGTATTCACATTAGCGTCACCGTTATATATATTCATGTACACCAATGAATCAGTTAAGTGCTTCATTTTTATGAGCCTTCATGGTATTAGATAGGTTATGATCTTGATCTCCTCCTACCTTCTCTTCTCCTCCTGTTACGACGGGTACACCTGACGCTGTCGCCCTGGCCGCCGCGGCCAAGAACACGTTGTGGGTGCAAGCGGTTGGCGTTTCCAGCGTCAAGCTCCTCGTCCCTATCACCCTCGACCTCCAGGCGGGTAACTATGCCCAATGGCGTGGTTTGTTCAAGGTCGCCCTCCAGAAGTATGCCCTCTACGACCACACTCGCGAGTCTTCCTCTTCGGCTCCAAACAGGCAGTGGACTCGACTCGACGCCCTTGTTTGCTCTTGGTTGTATGGTGCCATCTCACTCGAGCTCCTTGCCATGGTAATGGACTTCTCGGGTTCCGTGTACACCCTTTGGACGGGCATCGAAGGTCTACCACAATAACGCTGAGACGTGCACTATCTACATCGAGCAAGAATTCTAAGGGCTCATGCATGGCTCCATGTCCGTGGCCGACTATTGCCTCAAACAGAAGGCTTTCGTCGATGAGCTCACCGCCGTGGGCATGACGATCGTCGACAAGAGTCTCGTCCTCAACACCTTGCGTGGGTTGAGCCTACGCCTTGCCTACATGCACACATTGCTATCCATGCAGCGCCCTGCGCCACCCTTTCTCGAGACTCGCTCTGCCCTCATGCTCAAAGAACTCACGATGGGGTCCTAGTCTTTCCCACCTTCGGCCTTCATCGTCAACAATTCCAAGAGCACCTCTGACGGCTCTTCATCCAACGCCTTCGATAGAGACAGTCCCACGGCACCGACTCCAACCGCAACAACAAACCGCGGAGGCGGTGACTCCTTCAACGGCGGCGGCGGTAGCGGGAACTCAAACAACAACAGCGACGAAGGGTTCTGATAGGAACGGGGTTCCGATCTTCCAACAGGTTCTGGATATGTTCGATTTGGTGGAGGCGCGACACAAATCGATCCGGCTTCCGAACAACACGTTCCGAACCCCGCAATCGCAGCACCATGTCTCCTCAGGTTATCAACCGTGTGCAGCCCGGTTGACCTCGCCAAGAAGGCTAATCCTCGCCTGCGAATCGAAGAACACAAGCAAGAACAAGGAAGAACACAACTGAATTGCAGATGTATTGATTTAGCACTCGAAAGTTGAGGTTTCACAAACCGATGAACGGCGAAACTGTTCAAAAACAGATTAATCTAAGCAAAACCCAAACCCTAATGGTAGGGTGGCGGCTGGATATAAAGGAGTGAGGGGCGTGCAAAACCCCTGGACGCGCCCTAATGGGCTCCAACACGATACAAAGCCGAACGACCCAAAAGACGGTGACGCAGCACCCTGATAGATTCTGAACACCCACTTGTTTCGACGATTCCCGTTGACTCAGAAGGAATTTTGACATGGGACCAGAGCCATTGGAAAGGTTGTCTTCTCAGCTTTCCATCCATATGTAGAATGTCCAAAACGGAGCCCGGATGCGATCTGGGCGTCCGTTTTAGTGCGGACTGGTCCTGGACTCCGAATTGGATTCGAAGTCGGCTTGAGTTGGCCCTCCAACATGATTCGACCGCCCTTGCTGGACTTGTGCGTCTCGTAGTCCTTCTCCAAGTACTTCCAGATCCTCTCCATGGTTTCTAATCATAATTAAATCATTAGGTAGCAATCGATTCTTAAATGAACAAAAAGAAGTACTTATGAACGAGCTCACCTGTAAATTCAATTGTCGGGCGCGAGCTCTAGTGATTGGTCCTTGAATGTCAAGTGGAGGAGTGTTGTGTGTATCCGAAGAAGTGATGTCCTCATCAGGTTCTGCCCCCCTAGTTGTCGCTCCAGAACCCGTGGGCTGGGTACCGACCACCTCGCAGTACGCTGACGCCTTTACTAAGGGCCTTCCCACGGGCATCTTCAAGGAGTTTTGTTCCAGCTTGAACATCCGCCCTGCTCCCGTACCAACTGCGGGGGGTGTTAGCCTACCATGCGTGTGCATATGATGCCTCGGTTCAACCAGGAGATTATTTCGCATGTGATGCCTTGGTTCAACCAGGAGATTAATTTGAGTTGCTACATGTATTCACATTAATATTTGCTGCATGTATTTACATTAGTGTCACCATTGTATATATATCCCTGTACATCAATGAATCAGTTAAGTGCTTCATTTCTATGAGTCTTCAAATACATGGTCTCTTAGTCTGTTCAAGTCCACATGATGATACCCAAGCAAATCTGATCCTCCTGAGCTGATGTCTGTGTTGAACAATTTTGAATGCTTTGCTTTATTCGCAAGTAGTTCTGCATTTTTGTTGGTTCACAATATTTCTCTTCTGTTCGGTCTAATGAATGTGAATTCTAGCTTACTGCATGTTTCAAGGATACTTACGGGTGTGTCCTTTCTTTATGTAGAGTGGCCAACTATTGTCTTAAATTAGCCGGTGAACAAGAAAAGGTTGTGATGGAACGGTGGTTGCCAGAACTGAGAAATGCAGTTCAAGAGGCTCAAAGGTGTTTCGAGGATTGCCGACGTGTTAGGGGCTTGGTAAGTAAATACTTACAACTTTCTGGCTTCATTACCAATCAATTAAGGAGACATAAGGGAGGGCTAAACTCCAATGCGATTACAGCAAAGCAGTCTCATTGTGATTTGTGATTGAGAGAAGTGGTAGCACTAGCAGCCTAGCAGAAACTTCTCCACTCCTTCCATGGAGAGGAATGCTCCCCACCACTTCTTTTTTCTGGGAGGAATGCTCCACTCCACTGCTTTTTCTTGAGGGGGGAGAGAAAAACTTTGGGATATATTGATTCGGATTGAATTGCAAATGCATCAACGATAGAATCATTTCAATTCTGAATTGCAGTAAGCAGGGTCTCTCAAATAGAGATGAACTGCTAAAAAAACTAAGAGATGGATGAAATTACACAACGAATCCATGCCTCAATCAAAGAAAAGGGAAATGGAGATATGCCGAAATCGCTAGATGCTACAGACTTGATTGTATTGAGTCTTCGTATGGAAACCTGCTAAGTGGTAACTTCCAAATTCAGAGAAACCCTGGATAATAAAAGGCAATCCTGAGCCAAATCCATGTTTTGAGAAAACAAGTGGTTCTCGAACTAGAATCCAAAGGAAAAGGATAGGTGCACAGACTCGATGGAAGCTGTTCTAACCATTCGAGTTGATTACGATGTGTTGGTGGTGGAACTCCCTCTAAATTAGAGAAAAGATTCTCATTCCCCTTGTCCAAACTTTACATTGTGTGGTAAAGAACTCCTGGTTGCAACTTACCACCCACATGAACAATTGACTAAGTGAGCTCAAATAGTTTTCCAGTAATAGCACAGCAGTTGTTTGATTTGTTTGTTCAACACAGCATCACCGGTTGCATTGCCTTTGTGCTCTTCCCCATCTAACTTCTTTTTACTTACTGATGCCGTACAATTACCAGGTTGATGAATGGTACGAACAACCAGCAGCCACGATAGTTGATTGGGTGACTATTGATGGACAAAGTGTTGGTGCCTGGATCAACCTCGTGAAGCAACTACACATGGAATTCTCCAGGCGAACGCTCGCCATGTCTTCGGCCGGTGATGATTAACGGTTCAAGGCAGCTGCTACCGCTGCTTTAGATTCTTTGGAGGCCTTGATGATTGGTTGGGTTTCTTCACGCCGGGGTATCCACTCTTTAGCTGTGCCATATGCTGTTTTGTAATTGTTACTCTTCTTTCTTGGTTTGGCTTGTAATTAGTCTATTATATATGTGTCCTTTTGTGTGTTATCATGCGTTACATTTGTCATTTGGTACATGATATAGTGTTCTGCTTTGCTGATTTATGGTGATCGGTTCGGCTGAAAAGCTCATGATTTATGGCTGAAAACATCAGAGTGGTGAAAAAAGCATCAGAATGATGAGGCTTATTTAGCATAATTAAATTTAAAAAAATTTAAAAATATAAAAAAATATGTTAGTCTATTACGTATAATACAAACAAATACGGGAAAAAAAGGACCGGCAAAAAAATCTCAACAAAAAACTAAAAGTTCAGAAAAAGACGAAACTTATGAATAGTGAAAAATAAGCCAGAAACCGAAGCCGAGTTGATCAGGGGCGTTAGCATGCACCTGGCAACAGTTTTGGAGAGCCGCACCTCACTTCTGATTGATCAAACTACCGCTTCTGTTTCCGTGAGTCCTACTAGGAAACAGACAATACTTCTATAAACCTGAAAACGATCCTCGACCATGGGACGGTGATTGGGACCGGCTGGAGGGGGAAGCGTGTTGCTAATTTGCTATAGAAAGAAAGGCAAGCTTAATTAAGAAAATTATCTCAGATTTTTTTTACTGTCGATAGCGGCTCATGAATATGTAACAAATGGGATGCTTGACTCTCCAAGTAGAAGCGTCATGAATATTCGGCGCATGCACACGCGCGCATCGATCAAAAGTACAGGCTCTAGCTACTGCTAGTACATAGCCTGGAAGATTTGGGCCGTTCTTTGTTCCATGACGTCATAGAGATCTAGACGTAGTACGTACAGTCAATTGCTCTCAGGCTCCCAAGAAAACATTACGCAGCTTCCCTTGAAACCAGCATCGACTGTCTACGGCGCCGGCAGCGACGCCCGGCCAAGCAAGGACGAACTTAGCTAGCGACGGAACACCGTGTTGCTACCACCTTCACTCCTGAAGCAATACTAGACAAATCCAACACGCATGCAGGATGCTCCCACCGCATGCTGTCTACTCCCAAATATATACTACTACAAAAAAATCATTACAGATGATTTAAAAATATTATCACAAATAATTTTTAAAAATAATTATCTGTAACATATAGTTATCACTGATAGTTTTTAAAAATAATCGTCTGTAATATCTACATATCACAGACATTTTTAAAAAATCATCTGTGATATTACTAATCACCATTTATTTGTTTTTCATATTTTGCACATTCCATAATTTAAATGAGTTAGAGACAAAGTCAAATCTCATACCACACTTAGACTTCAAAGGGCTTCAGTAGACTTCAAAGGGCTTCAGTGTGTGATTTGCTTCATGCCCTTTGAAGCCCAAGTGTGATATAGCATCTGACTTTGTTTTTAGCTCCCCATTCACCTTTAGGCTTCAAATGGTATGAACCAAAACACACACTGGATCCAGTGTGTGATTTGTTTTATACTCTTTAAAGCACATGTGTGATTTGGGATCTGATTTTGTCTCTACCTCATTTAAATTATAGGATGTGCAAGATTACATAAGTTAATATTATCATGAAATATATATGTACCGCTTTCAGTACATGGGGAAGATATAAAAAACCAAGATGGTGATTAGTAATGGTAATATGTGATTTCTTAGTGGAGGTTGGTGATATCTGAAGTAGAAAAAATAATTTTACACAGTACACACCAAGTATAACTTATATAATAAGAAATGAATTAATATTCATTCCTTATTCTGTAAGATAAACTTGGTGTGTGCTGTGTAAAATTATTTTTTCTATTTCAGATATCACCAACTCGTAGACAATTGTCATACAGACCATGAAGTTAAAGTGGTAGAAATCATTAATAAATAGTATTCTTACCTTAGTGACGAAGGCACCCTTGGGGTTGAGGAACATGGATAAACCAATTATCTCTCAACATAGATAAACTATTTAGGTCATTTAAACATGATAATATGCTGATCTGTATAAGAAAATGAGCAATAATAATCTGCATAATGCACAGAATTAATATTTTATTTTTCTCTCAGCTGAGGAGTTGCGCAAGAGTTAAATCTTAGCATTCTCTACTCTTGTCAATAGATCAGTAATTAGAGTAACTATCCCTTTGAAATTATGCTAGTTTATCGATCTAAATTACCTCAGTATAATGACATAAATAATTGCAGTTCTAACCAAAAATAGGTAACTGAGAAATGCTACTGTAGTATCAATAGAATTTCAATAATATTTAGAACAAGACAGCGGTGAGCAACACTGAACAAATCTATAACTAATAATTGACAAAGCAATAAACTAGCATAATACTTATAGATAGTCATAATGATCTCAAGTTTGACAATTTGTCCATCGAGCAATCTCAATACTCACAATCTATCATGCAAAATCCTCCCAGTACCAGTATTATTCACAAATTTTAGAGATAACAAATTGATTTCAAACTAGCACGACAAACTTATGCACAATAGTAATACAAGAATGCAAAGTAAAGCACATTGGACGATGGCAATCCAAGCCACCGAGAAGGCGTAAGGGTGAAGTTCGTGAGGTGAGCTCTTGAGTTCCGCTTGGATTCTCAGCTCTCCCATCTGGATTTAAAGGTAAAAGAGGTCGAGGAGGCGGCGTGCTCGAGGAAGAGGCGGTCGCTCATGCTCGGGGAGAGTTGAGATATATTAAGCCTTTGAGGTGGGGCATAGGCAAACCCTAGAGTCTGAATATAAAATAGGTTGAACACATCATAGACGGTTCTAAATTAGAACCGTTTGTGATAATGCACATCATAGATGTTTCTCACTTAGAACAATCTGTGATAATGCGCATCACAAACAGTCCTAAATTAGAATCATTTGTGATAATAAACAACACAGATGGTTGTAAATTCATTCTCATATATGACATATTCTCATATACATAAATGCAAATTCACGCATACATGACACATTGTTATATAAATGCAAATTTAGTGGCCAAACAGTAAATACAAAATCTACTACTTGTATTTACATGTGGCCAAACAACGCGGTTAGTCACTTCTTATAAAAGATTAAAAAAAAGTAGAAACTTAACTGCTTCAAAGTTTTTCTAGTGGCGGAGGTAGCATGCTATCTCTGTCTTCAAACTTCGTAGGCGACATGGTTGGCATCGGACAGTTTGGGATCATCAGCGAACGAAGCCTGAAATGCTTCCACCCGCTGGCACACTTGTTCGAGTGTCTTCTGAACACCTTCTGACTGAACAATCAAGTTAAATTGAGCCCATATGCTCTCTTTCTTTTCTTGAGGGGTCTTGGCAATGTTGACTCAGTCACCCACCGCCTCGACTAAGCACTTGAAGCGACGACAAACCTCCTCGATACATGCAACTTCGCTATGGAGGACCACGTTGATGGCGAGGTCAGCTCATCAGAAGTGGGAGACCAAACGGAAGATGTGGCAGAGGGAATGTCAAAACGGTGAAAGGTGACCATCACCTGCTTTAGCAAATCCTCAGATAGATGAGGGAGGACACTATTGGCATAGTGTCCTTCTGTAGCATCCGCCAGCGTACGGTCGGTGAGGTGCTCGTACAGGATGGCCAGGTTGGCCATCAATGCTGTCGACAAGGAAGAGGCCGCTAGAGCTATTTGTTTGTGCTTGAGAGTAGATATGTGTATCAGCGATGTGGGGGTTCATCTTCGGTACAAGGTGGATGATCATTTTTATAAATTCGGCGCATGAGACAAAGAGACACATCGGAGAGCCAAAACAATCAAAGATGCATCGGGGAGACGAAGCGATCGGAGGCACGTCGGGGAGACGAAGCACGCGCCATTCATGCATATAGAGATATATCACAGACAGTTTATATTAGTAATCATCTATGTTAATATCACAGAAGTTTCTAATTAACATCCGTCTGTGATATCTGCAATTATCATAGACGGTTCTTTTTAATAACCGTCTATAAACTATCACAGATAGTTATTAACAAGAACCGTCTGTGAAAATCCCGTATCACAGACGGTTCTAGCCATCACTAGTAATATAGATGCTCACGTTTTGTAAAACCATCTGTGATAATGAGGTGTCTAGTATAACCTGTGTTGTAGTAGTGATAGGGGCATTCGAATTAGGTTTTGCTGATGGATTTTGGTTGATGCTTATGACTTTTGGTTAAAAATAAATTATAGTGACTGAAAGAAGTGACTTTAGAAAGGGATGAATGGTGGAAAAAATAAGGGAGAGATACGTGTGTGTAATGAGAGCGAGAGGAGTAGGGTGCGTGATGCACCCGTAAACCCTATCTTATCGCCTGAACAATACGGTGGCGATAAGAGTGGAAAAGTTGCTTCGAAAAATCGGGTGTTTGTATTGGCTTTTCTACATAGAAGCCAATACGAACAAATATAGTAGGATCGCGCCGAACGTACGTGCACAGCTCCCCGTAGGGGTGGGCACTTTAAACCCGAGAACCGAACACCGAACCAACCGAACCCGGATAGACCGAATTGTCGGTCTATTCGGGTTTCGGGGTTCGGGTTCGGTCAATATTTTGATTTAGTTTGGTCTTCGGGTTCGGGTTCGGTCTTTGGCTTACAAAACCCGAATAGACCAAATAACCCGAATTATTTGATATGTCTCTTGTCTCTTGAATTCATGAACTTAATATGTGATGTATGTACTTATTTGATATGTCTATCATCTATTTACTGGCTGGCTACTCATTGCTTTATGCATGAATATTATTTATTTTGTTTAGCTCATTACAATTTACAAAGATTTTGAGGGGTGATAAGGATCCCCATCTTATTTCGGTCAATTCGGTGGACCGAATAGACCGAACAAAAAATTCGGTCTATTTGGGTTCGGTCCTTGTTTTTTTCTGAGAAATTTGGTTCTCATTTTTTAGAACCCGAATTTTTCAAAGACCGAATAGACCGAACCGAATAGACCGAAAAGACCGAATGCCCAGCCCTAGCTCCCCGTAGCTAGCATGCGGGCGGGTTTAATTTGTAGCCGCATGTGTACCCCACCGGCATTGGTTGATCTAACGGCGCCCACGGCATTGGTTGAGAAGCTGGGTGTACGTATTGGTTTTTAGCTTTTGGTTAAAATTGAATAGTAGTAGCTGAAAGAAGTGGCTTTTAGAAGAGGATGAATGGTGAAAGAAATATGTTCGTGTAATGGGAGCGAGAGAAGTAGGGTGCATGATGCACTAGTGACCTCCTGCCCTAATCTCGGAACAAGACGGTAGCGAGAGGAGTGAAAAAACTAGGTGTTTATATTGGCTTTTCTAAGCAGAAACTAGGCTCCTCTAACTAGCTTTTGGTTTAAGTTTTTAGCTATAGTTTTTGGCTGAAATTGTATTGTACTGGCTGTTAGCTTTTTTGAGAAAAAAGAGGAAAAATTAAAAAAAACTGTTATACCATTACAGATAATACAACGGAATAAAGAAAAAGATAAGAAAAAAAAAAAATATTAAAATTAGAAATTGATGTGTTTCAAGTGTGTTTAACTTAAATAATTTAGAAACGAGAAAAAGATAGAAAGTGAAACCTTGTGAAGCGGACCAAACACGACTAGCAGGGTCGCACCGAACGCACGTGCACAGCTCCCCGCAGGAAGCATGCGGGCGGGTTTAATTTGTAGCCGCACGTGTACCCCGCCGGCATGGGTCTATCCAGCGGCGCTTGGTACCACCAACGCCGGCGAGAACTTGCCACGCATAGTCTACTCTAGGCAGACACTCATGTGCGGAACTTGCCGCGCGCCGTGGGCGTTCGTACGTGCGCATGCATGAGCACATCCTCATGACGACGACGTACGCCGTCGCAGGCTCGCAGCTTATCGCCGTCGATCGAGCCATAGACCGCCTCGATCGGGCTGGTGCTCGCCGCCTCGCCGTGCCTGAACCACCGGCGTACCGCGCGCGTACGTCCATCGCCCGTCGGGTTGGCACATATATATAGTACCACTAGTCCACAGCACCGCGCCTGCATGCCCGTGAATTGAAGCGGGTTAAGTCCCAGCGGTATATAGCACGACGCGGCATGCTTGCGTACGTGCTGGCCGCATGCCCCCCATGTGATCAGTTTATATAACGCACGCACGTAGTTTCACAGCACGCATTACACATGCCTTGAACGACGTGCATGCATGGTTACGAGTTACGACTGCATGAGCAGGCTAGTTATCCGTGTACCGAGCTGAAGTTGGACGTGAAGTGCTTAATTTTCCAATGGCAGTGTGTGTATATATAACATGCTCTCCCGGCTATAATATATACACACACTTCTGGTGTAGTTACTTATACTTATAATATACCACATAAATAAATTTAACATACTACTTTACCATCTTTGGTATACTTATATACTAATTCTAAGAAACTCGAATGTTAACCACATGAAAAAAAATAAAAGAGAGCATGTAGTTTTTGGCATATTTTGCTAATATCTTCACACTCGTACATAAAAAGTATATATATATATACACACACACCTAGATGGTCTTGTATACTTATATACTACACATGTATACTCTGTATTGCGTGAGATACGATATAGTAACTATACCGGAGTTGGTAATTAATTGTAAATTAGTGTCTCCGTTGGTAAAGCTAAGTTAGAAGAAGGGAGCTTTTTTGAGTGCCTTATGGCTGAGAAGTACTGTATTTGACAGACGCTTATTTAGCATAATTAAATTTTAAAAAATTTAAAATAGAAAAAATATATTAATACATCATGTATAATACAAACAAATACGAGAAAAAAGAACCAATAAAAAGCTCAAAAAAGCCAAAAGTATAAAAAAAAGATGAAATTTATGAATTATGCAAAATAAGCCAGAAGCTCATGCCAAAACAAGCGGGACATATATATCATCTGAGCTGTTCAGAAAAGAAAAAAAAACACCATCTAATCAAGGTACTTGATGCTCGAACATCAATCTGCGCGCATGTTAGGCCAAGGCAGCCTCTTGCGTGCGTGCATGTTTTTCAAAATTAAGACTTTAGTTTCTCCTTAAGATACTAATACGAGAATTATACGGCTGGCTGTAGCACAAATGCTGTAGAATATAAGCAGACCTCTAGCCAAACTTTTTTTAATGCTTCTCCCATTGACGACATGTCTTGCCCTTCGTGTATTTCTATTCAGTAAGCCACAGTATTATGTGCTCATGTACGTGGTAATTTCTTTCCTATCAGAAAATCAATCATATAAATCATGTAATCAAGTAAGTAATCTAGTGAAGAAACCAGATAACAGCAAGAATGCAGGACCGCAGCAACATAAATACATGAACTCATGCAGCAGTCCCAGATAACCAGTTCGTAAAACTCTGCGACACATCGAAATTATGAAACTACAACAGTCAAGCTATCATCATCATCATTCACACGGGGAACGTTTCCTGCAGCGGGAAACAGGTTAGCGCACGCTGACACACCACACAAGGGCTACATTGACAGAAGTCAACAATTTAACACTAATTAAGGGTTCCCAACTTCCTTCCCCACCTCACGCACCAGATCATGGCGGCGAGCGGCGGAGAATTCAGCCTGTCACACACTCACACTGACATCTAAACCGCAGGAGACGTTCCCAAAATACAGCATAATGATAAAGTTAAAGACACAATTTGGAGTCCTACAAACAGCCTAGCTATTTTCTTGCACTGTACACCTCCATATTTTAATTCGCACCAACAATGAAGAGCTGACGCCATGCATAAACAGTGCATCTCCTCACCACGGATGGTTCTTGTCACAGCAGTTACCTCTTCTGCCTTTTTGGCTCAACCTACAGTTGGTGAGTCAAAATAACATAGTTATATGGGAAGATTCTGTTGAAAAGAAGCTAGATGTTTTTTTTTTATCATATTCACTGCTAGAAACACACAGTGAAAATGCTAATGAATGGCAAAGCCCTATGCTCATTGGCCTGATGGGTCATAGATCACAGCTTTACGGTATCTAGCTGGTCGTGAAATTGCCGCAGTTTCCATATGTTTCACTTCTCAGGGCTTTACTAATTTTATCCAAAGAGAAGCCCGGAAAATCACTTAAGGTCTAAACTTGCTTTGCCAACCAAAGATCAATGACCAATAACAATATATGTAAGATGATAGGCAAGAAAATAACCAATGTTCTGCCACAAAATTGCTATAATGGGACTCCAAACAACGTGTTTCGCTATAATGGGACTTCTAACGTTGACATCGCTAAAATGACACCCGAAACATTGACTTCTCGTAATACATGACATTTGGCTCTTTTAATTCCAACGTTCGGGTATTTCGAAACATTAGCCAAATGTCATGTATTATGAGAAGCCAATGTTTCGGGTGTCATTTTAGCGATGTCAACGTTAGAAGTCCTATTATAGCGAAACACGTTGTTTGGAGTCCCATTATAGCAATTTTCTCATGTTCTGCAAAGGCAATATAAATAATCTTCTTGCGAAAACAAGGATCCGTGAAAACCGAAAGTAAGATGCACAACAAAGTGCAGCTCGAAATAAGCATAAAAAATCACATCAAAGGGCGAACTGGATGTTACATCAAGACTCATGAACGAGTTTTAGGCCCGTTCTTTTCAGCTTTTCAACCGGCTTTTGGCTTTTTCAGCAATCACTATTTATTATACTAATAAACCGTAGCTAAAAGACATAAACCGCAGCCTAAAAGAACGTCCCCTTAGTCGGACTAAGACACATGA
Source organism: Dendrocalamus sinicus (assembly GCA_036346575.1). Classification (NCBI taxonomy): domain Eukaryota; kingdom Viridiplantae; phylum Streptophyta; class Magnoliopsida; order Poales; family Poaceae; genus Dendrocalamus; species Dendrocalamus sinicus. Next base: position 32,420 of record JAYEVI010000470.1, on the reverse strand, counting down.
TAATGTAGCACATTCCAAATGCATGCATAGATTCAAGGAGTTCTTGACAGCAAAGTTTAACAGATATGAGCATTTCTTTAGTCAACATTAGAATTGACCATGAATTGTTGAGGAACAAAGGTAAGAACCACCGGTTTTGGAAATGCAACTCCTAAGAAATCAGATCTCTAACAGCATTAAATTTGAAAAAGATAAGTTATCTGCAAGCAGAACATCAATAAATAGTCCCAGTCTACAGATAAAGAAAGAAAAATCACCGACCTTTGAATCAGAATTTGGTGAAGCTGGGTATGAATTTGAAGGTCTCTTTGTGCCATTTTCCTTAACACAATCTGAGCAAAGGAAATGATCTAACTTTTTGGCCTGCTCGATGGTCATTCCCATACAGGATGGATGAAACCTGCACAAGTTAGAAGGTGGATATTCAATAAACATGAAAATGAAGAGAAGAATAGTAGCTTACAAATAATGGAAACAATGCAGCACAATGCTATACAGCATTTACAAAAGAACATTACGTTGCTAAATATTTTTTAAGCATAACAGAAAGGATGCAGACCATATGTCCATATCCTATTGGTGGCACCAGGAAGTAGGAATTAAAGTGCTAGAGACACTGAGGCTCGCATTAACCAGCAAACACTCTCAAGGGAAACGAAGGAATCATGTATTCAAAACAGGCGTCCTTTCAGCAAGAAAGTAGAAGAAAAGGACAAACACCATAAACAGTGCATAATATAACTGAAGCAAAAATACATAAGAATGTAAAATGTCCAAGATGACATCCTCTAGGACAAAGTATAATAAGTTTACTTTGTGTCTTTATGTAGTATTAAATGCTATACAGATAGCGTGTAACAATATGTTCCTTGACATCATATTCTGTAGTTTAGGTGCTTCTTGCCACAGATAAATTGATAAGATGGCAATGCTTTACCCACAGATATTGCCCATTCATTTAGTATTGGACATGAGCATATGTTATGCAATGATAATAATTTTGAGCTTGTGAAAAATACTGATTTTCAAACTCTCACAGTGCGGAATATTGAAGCTAGAGATAGCTGACCGGGATATGAGGTCCAAAAGTTCCAGTAGACTCCCATTATCTAGATCAATCACCTTCGGGGTTGAAAAAAAGGGTACAAAATGCAAGTTCTATAAACACTAAAGAAACCTTCAGTTCTGGGTCAATCCAATATTTTGTTTCCCATGTATTCCACAGGAAATGGCACCAGGACCAGCTCTATCCAGTCAGGAAAGCTATTTCTCAAACAACCAAGCAAAAACACAATATACACGCTAAAACAGAGCTCAGGTCACACAAAAAGAAGAAACTGCTACAAAATCAAGAGAAAACCAGCCGTTTCCTCGACTTATAGATTTTAAATCCTTCTTTGAATTATATATCATCAGAAAACCATGCAAGTGACATGGGTGTATACTATAGATCTTTGAAAAAGGGAAAAGAAAAAAAGGAAGCAGAGCATCAGGCTCTAAGGAGCCAGAGATATTTAGTCTAGACCACAAAAGATGTTGGCCAACGATTTATATTTGGCCCTCCAATGAAAAAGAAACTAAAGACAAGAGAAACTTAAATCATTCTGCAGAGTAAATTAGATATATCGCCAGAAAGCAGCTCATGGCAGCATGTGAATGGAAGTTAGCTCCTCAGCTGTAATGCTTCCTCCAGGCCATGTGATCACCGCATAAACACCACTCAGACACATGCATTCATAGAGGAAAGTGGCATTTTTCTCGGTGGTTTACCAGTCCTTGCATCCCTCGCACTGCACCATGAGGTCGTCCGGGTTGTACGGCATCTCGCACTTGCAGTACCTTCACACAAACCCCAAATGAAACCACCATAAGACAATTAAAACCATAATGCCGCATGACAATCAAACGCAGAACAAATCGATCAGGGACTCAAGTCTGAAAAAGAAAAATGGAAGAGCACGTTACGTACACGGCGACACGGTCAGGGGTGAACGCGCCGGTGGCGGCCTTGTACTCGAATCGGCAGAAGTAGTCCTCCGGGCCGACGTTGTCGAGCTTGGTGTAGTTCTTGAAGGAGTGGACGACGCACTTCCCCTCGATGGTGTGCGCGCTCTGCGTGTCGTAGTGGTCTGATAGGAAGAGCTCCTTGGCGCCGTGGAACTGCCGCCGGCCGCCCTTGGACTCCTCCGGCCGGTAGTACCACCGCGCCCGCACCCGCACGCTGCCCCGCCCGTCCGCCTCCAGCCGCTCCACCCGCGCCACGTACGGCGGCTTGTCCGTGTCCGACGGCCGCATTAGCACGCAGTCCCCCACTTCGCACCAAGAAACCAACACCGTCAAAGATCAAATCTTGGCGCAAATACGCGCGACGACGCGGCACCACCTATCCACCCATCGAGAACAAGCCAGCGCACGTACCTCGGACGACCTTGTTGGTGCCCTTGATGGTGTAGGAGTCGACGTCCTTCTTGCCCTGCTTGGTCTTGGCCATGGAGGTGGGGTTGGATCGGGAGGAAACCCTAGGAGGGAAGGGAGTGGCCACGGACTCCGTCCCGACAAGGGAGGAGAAGGTTCGGGAGGGAGGGGCAGTTTGGGGATTTCGCGGGGTGAGCAGTGAAGGTGAAAGCTGAAAAGGTTGGAATCCAAGTGGCGTGCTGCCTCCCTCCGCCGTCCGATCAGGCCGGTTTGGCGTCGTCGCCTTTTGGACGGTGGATTTGGTTGTTCGCTTCGCCGTTGACGCCACAGGGATGATGAGCTAAGGGCCTGTTTGGTTCATACCTAATCTTGCAACGCCTAACCTTAGTCGAGTGTAGCGTGCCACACTTTTTGTGGCGTCCAAATTCCACGTCACACCTTAGGCAAAGTTAGGCAAAAGACTGAGTCTATGACGCGTGGGCCATATGGCTAACAAAGTGTGGCAAGCCACAACTGTGGCAATGAACCAAAGACCCACCTAAGAAATTGTGGCGCGGCTAAGGTTAGGCATGAAAATTTTGGCTGCCAACCAAACAGGCCCTAAATGTTCTTTGGTTAAATTGCTTATGGGCTGTGACTGTGAAACCATGAATGTCCATTTTTCCTCTTGTTTGGTTGTGTGATGTGATATTGGAGAAATTGATTGATGGCCATTCCTTTCCACACTAGTATAAGGTTGGTGAATATTTATTTGGTGGAGAATATGTGAAGTTAAAGGTGGAATCAATGTTTTGCGTGCAAGCTTTCCCTTTCAGTAAATAGGGAAAACTAGTTTGGCATTGACTTATATGACTTTCATTTCATACTTTAATTGCATGTATAATTAGTCTACCATTTATCTTTTTTATGTTAGATTTCTCTACCTCAGGTGGTGATCATTTGAGCTTTATTTTTGGTGGCTTATGACCGAAAAGCACTGTAACTGGCTGAAAAAATATTGTAGCTGACAGAGACTTATTTAGCATAAATAAATTTAAAAAAATTTAAAAATATGTTAGCCCATTACGTATAATACAAACAAATACGAGAAAAAAAGAACCGGCAAAAAAACTCAACAAAAAGCCAAAAGTTCAGAAAAAGACAAAATGTATGAATAGTGAAAAATAAGCCGGAAGCTAAAAGCTGAAACCAAAACGATCACAGCCAATCTATCGGTAAGTTCAAGATATCGATCATTCTTTTTTCTTTTCAAATTTTACCCTAAACACTTGGTTCACTGTGCATCAAGTTCATGCTGTGCTTACTCATCAAACGGGCTGCTGCTCATGCATAGAATTTATTTGCTAGTCCCAACTCTACACACATGTATGTCTTTAATTTTAAAATCGTGTACATTAGATATTTGTGAGTGAATCAAATTAGAACATTTCCTATTAATCGAGCAATATCATCGTGCTCAATCTCCCTCTGGGGGTTTGCCATCTGGCCTAATCTCAATTCCATGACGGACGGCCAAATCAAGATCATGGTGTGAACATGTAGTTTTGCTCAATGAGATGTTTATGCTTGCTTAGTGTAGTTATTGGGGAGATATCAATTGCAATCACCTTTTAGGGTGCAATCATGTATTCACGTTCGGTTTAGACACCAAATTAACTTATACACACTGGATTATGAGTTATCCATGTGTTGGGGTTTGTGCCATACTAGAAATGACTTTGTTTTTGATAGTGTGACGCTTTCTTCACCTTGCTAGGAGGTAAAGGAGTGGAGATCAATGAGGTTCGAAAGTTAGGCACGCGTGTGAAGATATTTTAATTAGGGCGAAACCTGCTGAGGACATTGTCTCACTTCATAAGGAGATAACAAACACTACCAAAGCATTTAGAGGAGATGAAAAAGCATTACAAGATGGGTTTTATATGTCTGCTATGCAGTTTGTTACCCTACAATTGCTTTTGATTGTAGTTATCATGTTTGATATTGTGACACAACTTTTTTGCTTTGTGTTCTTTTATTGTATCAAGAACTTGTCTGAAAGGAAGCTAGTCTATGGCTAGATGACTAGATGTACATGTTTGGTAGGGAAGCACATATCTACTCTCCGTGAAGTCTTTGTTGCCTCCGATAAATTCTCAGTGTGTAGATGATGTTGAAGAATCTAGATATATGATTATGAGTTAATGGTATATTTTGATAAGTAATCACAGTTATATTGTGGAACTAATATTTTTCATGAAATTGAATGAATAGGCAATGTCCCAAGATGATAAATACTTTGGATGGTATTCTGAGTTGACCATCATTAAGCTAAGATTTAAGATGAAGGATTGCATCATGTGTTGATTAGCATCAAGTTAAGATCCTAAAGTAGAGATGATCATGAGTTAATCATCAAGTCAAGAGAAGACCTATTATGTGTTGATGGAGGGCAAGTGAAGAATGCATCATGAGGTAATGCATATCAAAACAAGAACTCGGATTTGAAGTGAAGATGTGCGTCATAAAACTTCAAGAGAATGTTCAAGGCAAAGGTATAACTAGCTAAGCTAAGAATATGTTCTTAGTCTTTTACCATCTTGGTGTTTGGTTGGAAAACCGAATTGCTATTATATGATGTCATACTATTAATAGAGGTCATGTATAGTAGCTTTGGACTCATAATGTGTTGATAGCTCAATCTTACTTATCCTAGCTCTCCATAGCATGATACTTAGATTTACGAATGTGTTTTGTAAATAGTTGTAACTCATGCATAATTCTATGTGACATGTGACTTAGATTTGCAAATGGTTGAAGTCTATGTATTCTACTTCTTGTAGCATGATACTTAAATTTACGAATATATTTTTGCAAATGGTTGAAGATCATGCACAATTCTTATAACATATGACTTATGTTTGCGAATGTGTTTTACAAATATATACCTAAACTTTATGTCATGATCCTAAAAGTTTGTAAATATATTTTACAACTTGTTGGGATTATAGTCTGATCTTTGTGTGCATAGTACTATAATTTGTGAATGTGTCTTGTAAATTTATTGAAGTATATGCGCTCTTATCTTTGTTGGAAAATACAAGGCGGTATGATCAAGGCGGGCAGACCAGCCATTGGTAGTACTGGCCTAAGTATGGCGGTATGATCGAAATGGTCAAACTACCGTGTATCGGTGGTTTGACCAACCATCAGTTGGCGGTTAGACCAATTCATGGCGAGCGATAGTATCGGTTCTTTATAAGTGGTATGACCGACTTTGTGGACTACCGGGTAGAGATGGCAATGGGTACCCGATACCCGAATACCCGACGGGTTTTACCCGATAAAGAGACGGGTATGGAAAAATTTATGTACCCATGGGTACGTTATTGGGCGAAATCCTCTACCCGGGGCGGCAGAGTGCGGAGTGTGGTATATACTACCCATACCCGCCTACCCGCAGGTAATGAATACCCGCATTAGACAACTAGACATCCCACTCAAATGTTAATTTTATTATGTACTTGTTGTTGATTATTTGTTTGTTTGTCATATGTTGATATAGTCATGTCAAGTATGTTTATGTGATGTACTAATTTTGATCATTAGACGCTTTTGTGCTTGGCATGTATGATTAATGAATGTCTAAATTGATGATATTCTTATGTGTTGAACCGGGTATGCTTGCGGGTACGAGTTACTCGTCGGGTAGTAATACCCGCGCGGGTACGGGTATGGGTAAATTTTCCTACTCGCGTGCGGATACGGGTAACCCGACGGGTAAATTTACACCTAGCGGGTACGGGTATGGAATGGCAATACCCGATGGGTATTTACCCGTTGCCATCTCTACTACCGGGCATTAGTTATTGGTAGCAGTTTTCTAGAGTGCATCTATTTCCTCGCTTGAGTCGATGTGGTCAGACTGGCATGCATTCTGACCAGCCCCTGTGAGGGCAGTTAGACTAGTCGAAACTGTAACGGCTAATTATTTAGCCATTGTGAGGAGAGCGGTACCTATTTTTTTTTGCTCCTAATGGTTAATTTCTTGGTGTGAGCTATAAGTACCCCCTTGTGACTGATTGGGAAGAACTATGCTGCACTTATTTTCATTCTCTTGAGCTAGTGTGATCTTCTCCTCTCAATTGTGTTGTGTTGCACTTTATGAGCAAAGAGAAAAGTCTTTAGTTATATATACTACATCTATAGGTAGATTTCGTATCACATTGAGCTTGTGCATTCGTTGCATGTGATGAGAGTCAAGTAAGGAACTTGACCTATTACTTTTAGAAGTTGCCGATTCTTAGACGATCTTGAAGGTGTCGTACCCGGTGATCTTCTCAAAAAAAGTTTGTGATGGCATGTTGTGAAGATTGGAGTTTACCTACCAGAAGGGGGGAGAGGTACGACTAGTGGAATTGATGTGTTTGGTTTAATCCATGAAGCCGGTATAATTTATTTAGGCTTACCTTAACATGGATTAGGGGAGACCGGCAAGTCTTTAAATACCACGGTAAAAAAAAGTCGGGTCAAGTGTAGTTTGCTTTTTTGTGCTCAATTTACTTATTTACAATTTATATTCATAGAAATTTGAATGGATTGTTTGTCACTGTAAAATTGCAAATGTTGACTTAGACTGACGGTGTTGATGTACTTAGGTGAACCTAGAATATTTAAGTTTTAACTGTGCAAAACTGATTTGATTTATGTTTCCTCATATAAATTCTATTTTAGCTAAAGAGTGAATTTTAAAAGTGTATATTCACCCTTTTTTATAGGTCTCCTCGACTTTATAGTGATGTACGTGTGTACATGGATTGTGTAAGTATAATATGTGATAATTGTATGTCGAGCTTTGTACTTAAACAAATACTTGTTTGAAGTATGGTTTTGTTCGATTATTTTTGTTACTTCTATCAGAATTGATGCCCTCGGTAACCTTGCCACTTTCTAAAAAGTAGTGCCAAAGTCTGAAATACAGGGTTGTTTGGTTTATGGCACAAATAAGCCAAGCTAAAAGTTTGGCATAGCTAAAATCTGGGCAAAGTGAAATATCGATAAAAACAGTGTTGTTTGGATCGTGACCAAGCTAAATTTTGGTGTTACCAAAATTTTTGTAAGCAATTTTATCACCTCGGATTATCCGCTTATGACATTGAATTTCATTGATATTATCATTTTTTATGAGTGTTACTGAATTTGGTAAAGAACCAAATAACAACTAATTTCCGTATGCATAATCAATATTTTGTTTGGTTTGCAAGTGTGGCAAACCAATCAAGCCTTGTTATAGTGTTATAGTGGGTCAACTCTTGTCATATGGTCCTGTTCTTTTTAGCTTTTTTATAGCTCTTAATTTTAGCTTCTCCAAAACTGAAATAAACAAGGTAGCTTTTCCAAGCGACTCCTTGAAACCGTTTTTCTAAATAGTTTTTCGAATCCAAAACTATCTGCGTCGGCGTCTTCGCCGTCTCAAAAAGTACATACAAAAGCTATCAGATGTAGCAAAAAATATGGCCTATATGTGCTATGACTTTTAGTTGAAATGATGCTGTAGTACTGTTAACTTTTTGAGGTATTCAATTAAGAAAAAAATGAATAGGAGATAGAAAAAAAGAAAAACACCGTTATATATTCATGAATAACGCAAAGAAAATAGAGCGAAAGAAAAAGAAAAAATCTCGTTATGAAATTAATATATTTTAAATGACTTTAATTTAGCTAGAAGTCAGAAGGTGTATGGGGGTGGGACCTTAAACCGCCTAATGCTAACCCAAACAGACCCATAATCTCAAGCATCGATTTCTCACTCGACGGCTAGATTGGCGATCGTCACCACCCTTCAGAAATCGGAAATACCCCATCGGATCGAACCCATACTGCTTTCCTCCAGTCTGGTCCGCCGCCGCCGACCTCCCAACGCCAAACCCCAAAACCGCCGCCGCCGCGCCGGAGATGGCGGCGTACCTGAGCATGGGCGAGGCGCACCGCCGCATCGCCGACTACCTCTCCCGCGTGGCCGACGCCATCTCCCAGTCCGACGGCGCCGCGCTCGCCTCCCTCCTCGCTATCTCCTCCGCGGCCCCCTACAGCCCGCTCTCCGACGCGCTCGCTGCCTTCCCAGACTTCCCGCACCTCGCCGCCGACCGCTTCCCCCACCTCTCCGACCTCCTGCCCCCGCTTCTCCGAGCCATCCACTCCCACTCACTCCGCCGATTCGCTGACGCCTACTCCTCCTTCGAGAAGGCCGCCAAGTGCGCCCCGCCTCCTCCTCGTCACTCTTTACTCCCAATTTGGTTCAATGTTCTTTGATTTTGTAAGATTTTATGTGGCTTTGGTTTGCAGCGCGTTCCTGCAGGAGTTCCGGAACTGGGAAACGCCGTGGGCGATGGAGGCGATGCACACGGTGGCGCTCGAGATCAGGCTGCTCGCCGAGAAGGTGAGCGGGGATGGTGGTTTGGGTGTGTAAATTTGAGGTTTTGGGGCTCATGGGTGCTTGCTTATTTTCTTGGTGTAGGCAGATAGGGAGCTTGTGATGAGCGGGAAGAACCCTGACAAGCTGCAGGCGGCTGGGTCCTTCCTGATGAAGGTTTTTGGCGCACTCGCGGTATGGAATTTTGAAAGCTTTGTTTGGTGTGCTTTCTTGAATGGTAATAAGAACTAGCAAGAATCTGAATCGAGCTGATGGAAGTTGCCAGTGCGCTAGTACTGTAACTAATTGTAATTGTTATGTTACTAGGTTAGGTTAGAACAGTTGGTGTTTCTAGTAGAGGAGAATCTTTGTCTTGATTGAGTGTCGTAGCAGTTGCCGATGCATGTAGGTTACAGGCAACAACCTAAAGTGCAGTGTTTTGCATATAAACTGCTCTAAAGTTTTAGTGGGCTAGATGTCATCTAATCCATCATATGTATGTATGTACATACGTACGTACGTATCGTGGATTGTGTTCTGATAGCTATTTTGTGTGTATAAGCAAGAAATATTGCAGTTGCAATGTAACTGTTGATACTGAAAATGTGGAAATTATTAGTTTTTCGATGCATGGTGTTTCTTTTGCTTTTTATCGTTGTCACCATGGAAAATGATTTGCATAGTCTTAAACGGATATATTTTGAAGATTTTGACTCTAGGATGTTGGTGAATATCCAACCTTACAGGTGAAAGGACCTAAACGCATTGGAGCACTGTATGCTACCTGCCAGCTGTTTAAAATTTACTTCAGGGTAGGTTTTTTCACTGTAAAGCTTTCCCTTCAATCTGTAACTTACACTATTTTATTAATCTAACACAATGTAATATGTACAATATGTAGAGAGCACTTAAATGTAGCTAAAAAGAACATTAAAGCACAGCACAGGATGTACTAGCATACCAATTGCGTATGGTTTAAGATAAAACAGCTAATAGTTGATTATCAAATTATGCAGCTTGGTACAGTTCACCTTTGTCGTAGTGTCATAAGAAGTATTGAAACTGCTAGGAATTTCGATTTTGAAGATTTCCCCGTTAAAGACAAGGTAAGATAGCAAAACTCGGGGACTTGCTTTTCTATTGAAGGCATAACCAGTTACGTTGACATGTATTTTGATCCCATGATCCCATCAAATATTGATTATGCATGATGGTGCAGGTCACTTATATGTATTATACTGGTCGCTTGGAGGTGTTTAATGAGAATTTTCTTGTTGTAAGCACGCGCTCTCTCTCTCTCTCTCTCTCTCTCGTGTGTGTGTATAGGTCCATTTACTTATGTTCTGCTATTCTGAGAGGCGTTGACCTACAAAACAATGAGAGTGCTAATGTAAACTTTTTGTTTGGTTTCATTTAATTGAATCAGGCTGATCAGAAGCTAACTTATGCTTTGATGCATTGTAATCCTCAAAGTGCATCAAATTTGAGGTATGTGTATTCCATGGGGTTTTGTAGCTTGTGATTTTTGAGTTGGAACTCTAATTTATGTTCAATTTTCTAGGAAAATTTTGAAGTTCCTCATCCCAGTAAAGCTTTCAATTGGTGTTTTGCCAAGGAGGACCCTCCTGGAGAAGTACAATCTGCTTGAGGTATATATCCTCGTACTCTTGTTTAATTTGAAGGAAATTGTGGAACACAATATATGTAGTTGTATTGGACAATTCACCTTTTTTAATTACAAAAACATGTCAATGATTAGGCCAGAAAACTAGGCTCTAATGCCATTTCTATGTGTTGTGGTATTTTGCAAGAAGCAAGACCTAGTGGCATTTGGGTGGCATTTGGCAAATTTCTAATTGATAGATAACAAAGAAGAACAATTTAGCTGCATACTGAGCACCTTTGTATATTCTATTGGTACAGGTACATTTCATCAACAGTACGTAATCTTGTGAGAGATGTGAGCTATATATGTTTAATTTAGTGATTATTTAAGATAATTCAAGTTTATCTAGAGGTGGCAACCTTTTAGTTTATCTTTTACCCTAAGGTCTGTATGGGATTGGTTAAAAAAGGGTTGGGAAATCTGTAGTACCAACACCTAAGATTTGTGAACCCTGTGAGAATCATGATTAACTTTATCAGAACCTTATCCCACCCTCCCTTGAGAACCATGATTGGTGACAGGTTATGATAAGTATACTTCGCCTAGTCATCAACTCATCATATATCGATGATAAGGCTGTGTCTGTTATATGAATTGCTGTCATGATTAACTGTTGGGTTTTTAAATCATGATCAATTCTATGAATGGACCTTAGAGAAAAATAAGCCAAGTATAAAGAGGTCAAATTTGTTTTATTGTGGTACCAAAGGCTGATGTTGCTTAGTGTTGTGGACTCATTTATTGGAAGGACTTACCAATGAAGAAGGCACCCAATGACTATTGCATCACGGGATGGCGCTATGGCGAGTATTGCCGGTTTGGATACAGTGTCGGCAATAGAGTCCGCTATGCAAGAGGAAGCGTCCGAGTTGGAGACAGCTTCAGCGTTCGCATCAGGAGATGGATTGGGTGCAGAAGAAGACTTCCATATGTAGTTTATCCTTAGATATTATTGTTAGAGATATCATTGTGCTTTCCTAAATATGATATTAGACTCCTTGAGAGATTAGTTTCCTTTAGAGTTTGTGCGCCTAATATAAAGACTGGGATTGTCATACGTGAAAAACATCAATAAAGCAAAGTTTAGTTTAACTGGTTGGTTTCTTGGTCAGAGCCTCTGTGAGGAGGGCTATCAAGTTCCTTCCTAGGCTATCTTCTCCATATCACTTGGTATCAGAGACGTCTTTCCTACGACCGGTGGCCACCATGGAGGAAGCCAAGTCCATTGCCGATTTCAGCAAGCAAATGGTGCAACTTCTGCAGATTGTGACCGGCCAACAAGAGAAGTTAGATGAGATTGACCGGCGTTGGGATCTGGGTCGAGCCGTCAATCCAAGAAACCACCATCAGCTGAGGATGATCTGAAGGAGGACTTCAGTGCGTGCGGAGAGAGCAGTCGTGGTCTGCCCCGTTTTCATAAACTGGCGTTTCCGATGTTCAACGGCAAGGAGGATCCTTTGCCCAGGTTCAATCGTTGTGAACAATTTTTTCGTGGGCAACGTACGATGGACGAGGAGGTGTGGTTAGCATCATATCATATGACTGGCACGACACAACAATGGTATTACTGCTTGGAGCGTAGCAATGGCATTCCTACGTGGCCACGCTTCGTCGAGCATGTCAATCTTCACTTTGGACCTCTCATCCACAATAATCCTTTGGGCGAACTAATCCAACTTCGCTGCACATGTTCTGTCGAGGATTATCAAGATCAATTTATGTCACTTTTTTGTTGTTGTGAGTAGATGACGGAGAGGTAGCAAGTCCAAATATTTACGGCAATTTTGCGTAACACATTGCAAACTGACGTAGAACTGCAGAATCTGGGAACCTTGGAGGTCGCTACGAGTTTGGCTCGGGCATACGCCCGGAGAATGACGCTGGCGGCACTACTAATATCAAGACAATTCCCAAACCAATTGGTTTACCTTGGCCAGCTCCTTCCACCCGCGTGGTGCCCTCGGTACTGTCTGGTGCGTCCAAGAGCAGGCCACTGCCAACTGCTCTGCTAGCCCTAGCTGCCTCAACGCCAACCAACACAGCTGCCAGATTTTGCCGCCTTACTACTGAGATGGCGAAGTGACGGGTGAAAGGATTGTGCTTCAACTGTCCAGAGAAATTCTCCAGGGAATATGCTAGCAAATGTACTATGAAGGGCATCTATCTTCTGGAATTAGATGAGGACGATGGCATGATGGCATGAGGATTCCGTGGAGATTTCCCTGCATGCCGTAACCAGTATTCGGACGAGCAAGACTATGCAATTGCACGTCTGGATTAACGGTGTGTGCCTTCGCGCCCTTGTTGATTCGACTCGACACACACGTTCTTCTCTTAGGCTACAGTCAATCAGTTGGGGTTGACGCCAGTGCCATGACTTGGCATGTCGGTGATGGTCGCCAACGGCGATAGGGTGACGTGCACTGGTGTTTGTATTGCCGTATGTATGCTGATCGCTCAGGAGGAGTTCCTGCTGGACGGTTTCTGATTCCCTTGGATGGATACGACTTGGTGTTAGGTATTCAATGGCCTCGCACGTTAGGCTTGATTCTTTGGGACTTCGACAAGCTTGTGATGTCTTTTTGGCAGGATAATCATCAAGTTATTTGGCATGGCCTCACTGAACAGCATGCTTCTCCGCAATCATGCGCTGTGAAGCAACAGGACTTGTTAGTCAAGCTCTTGGCTGAATTCGTCGGTGTTTTTGAGGAGCCTTGTGGTCTGCCCCGGCACGCCAGTTTAACCATCGTATACATCTGTTGCTAGGATCCTCTCCGGTAGCTGTCCGGCTGTATAGATATCCCCAACTCCCGAAAGATTAGCTGGAACGCCAATGTGATGACATGCTACAGCAAGGTATAATTCGGCCTAGTACTTCGGCGTTCTCCTCGCTGGTCCTCTTGGTTAAAAAGCAAGACAATTCATGGCGTTTTTGCGTTGATTACTGGGCCCTCAATGCTCAAACCATCAAAAATAAATTTCCTATACCTGTCGCCAATGAGTTATTGGATGAATTAAAAGGGGTGCGTTTCTTCACCAAGCTTGATCTTCAGAGCAGTTACCATCAAGTCCGCATGCATTCGGCGGATGTGGAGAAGATTGCTTTTCGCACCCATCGAGATCACTATGTGTTAGTCGCTGGACTCTTGCTCTTGGTGATAGCAAGATCCTTACTCTCATGGAGAGGATGACACTAGGAGATGGGGCAAGTTTTCTTGTTTATTTCTCACACAAATGCCATACCAACTTTGAGGGTTGGGGATACAAATTTATAGTGAGAACCACCAAGCATATGCTACGATGCTATCCTAGATGCTGTCCTAAAGCGGTCAATATGCTGTCCTAAAGCGAATCTTGTCCTAAAAGCGAATCTTGTCCTAAAGCAGATCTTTGTCCTAAGCGAATCTTGTCCTAAAGCAAAAGCAGATGTGTCCTAAGCGAATCTTTGTCCTAAAGCGATCAAAAACAAAAACTACCACAGCCCCACAAAGACCACAATCTGAGAGACTTATTCATCATTCTCCCCTAAGTCTTGTGCGTGCGTCTTGTGGGAGGTTGAACCACTGATCTTGGAGCGAGCTCAAGGAACTTGATCCTTCCAAGAGGCTTGGTGAGCGATCCGCAAGCGATCCGTTGTGTTGATGTAGCTTGCCTTGATGCTTCCTTCATCCAGCGACCTCGGATGAAATGGTACTTCACCCGGATGTGCTTGCTCGTTCATGAAAAACGGGTTCTTTGCGAGGCTAGAGCGGACTTGTCAGCCCACTTTGAGCTCCACTGCTTGATGTCCTGCCGAGAGATCACCAGCGATCGGCGAGCCGAGTGCTGAGTCGAAGCGGTGGAAGCCGCTATGTACTCGGCCTCACGGTGACAGGGCCACCACTCGCCGCTTGATCGATCGCCGATGAACGAGACACTTGCCGAGGAAGAAGAGAATCCGCTTGTCTCTCTTGCGGTGTCAATGTCGCGCGCGTGGTCACTGTGCATTGTGCAAGCCGAAGTGTGCGCGCGCCAGACACCTCGGGTAATGGAGGCCGTGGTCAAGGGTCCCCATAACGTAGCGGATGATCCTCTTCACGACCTGCCGATGCTCGTCGTCGGTCGTTGCATGAACCGACTAACGTGGCCGACGGAGAATGCCAAGTCCGGCCGTGTGTGGCGAGGTAGCGAAGGCTCCCACAAGACGCCGTGCTGCGTGGCGTCCACCTCCTCCGTCGTGCTATCGCGGCTCGGCCGACCTCTCCTCCACGGTGAGAGGCGGGTTGCGATCGGTGAGCCCAGCTAGCTCAACGACGCGCTTGGCGTGGCGATGCAGCCGGCGTGATCCGGAATCATCTGGTGCACCTCGATCCTAAGTAGAAGAGAGACCCGGTCACTCATCCGGAAGGTGGCCTTCATCTCTTCCTTGAATGCCGCACCTCGCATCCTTGGTGCGGTGATCACCAAGTCGTCGGCGTAGACACCCGCCAGCGGGGCGTTGCGCTTTGCCCCGGTGAGCTGCGGCCTGCGTGTGCGCTCTGCTGGAACCCCATTTGCTTGAGGTGGAGTCGACAGCGTTCCACGCCCTCGGTGCTCGCCGCAAGCCATAGAGGCCTTGCGCAGCGAGCACCTGCCTCCTTGCCGGGATCGCAAATCCGTGGTGATGCACGTAGACCTCCTCCTTCAAGTCGCCGGTTAAGAAATGCCGACTTGACATCCATGTGATGAACACGCCCGACCTTCTGGGCGGCTAGCGCGAGGAGAGTCGCACGGACTCCATCCGTGCGACGGTGCGGCGTCATCGGTCGACCCTCTCTGCTTTGCGCGAGCCTCGTGCCACTAAGCGAGCCTTGTGCTTGCGATGGCGCCGGCCATCCCCGGCTTGAACACCCACTTAAGGGTGATCGCGCGGTGGCCGGCAGAAGATCCGCCCGGCTCCGCGTCGGTTACGCTCGGCGGCGTCCATCTCTGCTTCATCGCGACACGCCACGCCACGTCTCCTCCGCCTCGGCGAAGGAGGCGGGGCTCGCCGTCGTCGCATGCCAAGTGCGGCTCGCCTCGCGGCCGCCGCGCTCGATCGAGTGGACGGCGGCTCGCGAGATGTTGTCCATGGTACGATAACGCAGAGGCTCGTCGTCGTGGTAGGCGTCGACGCGGTCCTCGTCGTGGGGCAATGAGTAGCGAACTCCACCATGCGCCGCTCATCGTGGACCGGCGCCGCCAGGGCGATTCGGTGGTGTGGCCACCGGTGCGAGAGAGTGGTGGCCGGTGGTGAAGGGTGAAGCGCGGCCGTGCGGAGGTGGTGGAGCACTCGCGGGGCCGGTGGCGAGCAAGGTGTCGAGGTGGGCGAGCTCGGTGAAGACGCAGCCGCTAGCTCACCGACTCTCTCGAAGTGGGCGTGTCGACAACAAAGTCCACGAGTCGAGGCGAACCATCATCCACCGCCTTGTCCCACGCCCTCCGCGCCGTCGAACACGGCGTCACGCGAGATGCGGGCGCTGACGTGTGACAGGTCAGGATGCGGTAGGCCTTGAGCCTCGCGTGGCCGATGAACACTCGGTGCTCACGCCGTCGAGCTTGCCGATGTGGCCAAGCTCCTTGGCGAACGCGAGGAGCCAAGACCCGCAAGTGGGAGACCGCGGCTTGCGCCCGTGCCAAGCCTCGTGCGGCGTCTGCGTCGGCGCCTGGTAAGCGGCGGTTGAGGATGTAGGCGGCCGTCACCACCGCCTCCGTAAGAGAGGCCGTGGCATCCCTGCGCGAGGAGGGCGAGCCATCCCCACAACCGCGGTTGCGCGCTCGGCGACGCCTGTTCTGCTGCGGTGCATGCGGCGCGGAGTAGTGGCGGCCAATGCCTCATCGGCGTGCGATGCGCGAATTCAGCCGCGGTGGTCGCGCGGCCGTTATCTGGCGCAACACGCGCAGCTTGCGGCGCGCTCGCCTCGCGGCGACTGCGTGCGCGATGGCGTCCGCGCCTCTCCGCTGCTGCCGAGGACCATCACCACATGTAGCGGAGAGGTCGTCGACGGCGGCGGAAATGGCGTCGTCTCTCGGTGTGGCGGTGTCACGGCCACACAAGTCCGTGCGCGAGCTCGAGCCTCCTTGGCTCGGAAACTCGCCTCTTTGGGAAAGAAGTCGCCTCGCTTTCGTCAACACGCGACGTCGCGAGCTGCTCCACATGGTCAAGGCACGGCGAGGCCTCGCACCATTTCCGTGGCGGCACCGAGCCGCCTGGGCCTCGAGTGAAGGTGCCCAAAGCGCTCGTGCCGCTGCCACGCCTGCGTCGTCGACGAGCCGCGAGACAGAGGGGTTGTGCCACTGCGCGTGAAGAGTGTAGAGTCGATTTGCGCCTCTGGTTACCTTGGCAGGAGGCGGCGTCGAAGATCCCAAATCCGCGGCACCGTGCTCGATCTCGACACGCGAGCCGTTCTCATCCGGTGTCCCAAGGCGATGATGGAGTTCCGGTCGGGGATGTAGTAGACGCCGGTGGCGGCCGGTGCTCGCCGATCTTAGCGACAAAGACGACAGAGCCGCCGCCTTGATCTCCACGCGGGGCGTCGCGAACAGCGGTGCCTCGAGCGCTGGTCGAGCTCGGAGAAGAACTCCGCCGCCGGTCATGTGGTGGGTGGCGCGGTGTCGAGCACCGCGTCGGTCTTGTCATTGCGGTTGTCGCCGGGAGGCGTGTGCTTTTGGCTCGTCAAGGTGGAGAGAGCCACCTGCGGCCGGTGCGGCGAGGTAGTTCGATGCTCGCATGAGCAATGAACAGACCGGCCGCTCCTCCTCCTCCACTTGCGCGGCGTGGGCTGGCGCCGTCGTGGTGTCGACGACTCCTTGGCCCAATGACCAAGCTTGCGCGATTGTGGCAAGAGTCATCTCGTCTGCGCTTTGCTTGCCCGGCATCGCCGCCTGGCGCGCTTTGCGCGCTTGCGCTTGCCACTCTGCGGCGCTGTCGTGGAAGAAGGCTCCCCTTCTTGTCGCCTTGGCGGCATCCCACCGCTCCCGAGTGAGGAGGAGCTTCCGCCAATGGTGACGGGTCCCGAGGAGCGCGTGGCTCATCGATGTCGGCGACCTTGAGGCGACCCAACGCCTCCTCGATGGTCATCGTGGAGAGGTCAGCGAGACCCGATCGGCGAGCCATCTCGCTTGTACTTCTCGGGGCGCAGCGGAAGAGCTTCTCCACGCTCTCTCCTCGCCGTAGGTGTCGTCACCGAACTGCACCAACCGCAGCGAGTGTTGAGGCGGAGAGCAAAGTCATCAATGTCTTCACGACTTGAAGGCGGGTTCTCCCGCTCCGTGCGTAGTGCTGCGGTGTAGACTTGCGCGCGCGATCGCGCCGTCGCGTCTTTGCGGCGATGGCGTCCCAAGCCTCTTTGGCGATCGCTTGTTGGTAGCGAAATCGCATCTCGGGCGGGGCTGCGGCGATGAGCATCCAGCGCCGTCGATCTGGTCGTGTCGACATCGCCCGTCTGATCGCATCCCACATATGCGCGCATGGAGCTTTACCCTCATCACCGCATGACCGCTCGGCGTAGTTGGTCTTGGTGAGGTAGGCCACCCGCCGCCGGGCCGACGTCCACGGCGGCGGCTGGTACTCGTGGTGACCACGATGCGAAGCGGGGAAAGCGCGTTACTGTGAGGGCGCGCTCTCCGTCGACCGTCGCGCCGCCGCCGTGCATGCCTCCTCCGAGCACCACCGCCGTGTCGCCTCGCCAGAGCACCACCGTCGTGTCGCCTCCTTCAGAGCGCCGCCGCGCGTCCGCGCTGTCGAGGCCGCCGCGCGCTCGTGGCGTCGCGGCTACCATTGCGCCGCTTCGCCCTTGCGCCTCCTCTCTCAGCGGTGAGATCGCGTCGGCGCCGCCATCATGCCGGCTGCTGCTGCTTTGCTATGCAGCCTTGACCTCTCTGCTGCCCTGCGCTGCATCTGCCGCCGCCGCTTCCACCTCCGCCTGCTGGCTGCTGCCCGCTCGCCCATACCCGCCTTGCCGCCCTTCCGCCGCCCGCTCTGCTGCCGCTTCTTCGCTGCTGCTCTGCACGAGACTCGGCCGTCTGCGACGCCGCATGCTCGAGCGGCCGTGGCCGAGATCGCCTGCGGACATGGCGCGCTTGAGGCTCGTTGCGTGGAGAGAGGCGCCGACAGTGCCGTCCGTCTCGGAGAGGAGTGGCGAGGGCAATGGGGCTGCTGCTGCACTACTGGCCGGGCTGCTGCGAGGCGGAGAAGGAGATGAGCGAGGAGATGCTCGGGCTACGAGGATACTAAGGCTCGATACCACTTGTTAGTCATTTGGACTCTTGCTCTTGGTGATAGCAAGATCCTTACTCTCATGGAGAGGATGACACTAGGAGATGGGGCAAGTTTTCTTGTTTATTTCTCACACAAATGCCATACCAACTTTGAGGGTTGGGGATACAAATTATAGGTGAGAACCAGCCAAGCATATGCTACGATGCTATCCTAGATGCTGTCTAAAGCGGTCAATATGCTGTCCTAAGCGATCTTGTCCTAAGCGAATCTTTGTCCTAAAGCGAATCTTTGTCCTAAGCGAATCTTTGTCCTAAGCGAATGCTGTCCTAAAGCAAAAGCGAATCTTGTCCTAAGCGAATCTTGTCCTAAAGCGATCAAAAACAAAAACTACCACAGCCCCACAAAGACCACAGTACAGAGACTTATTCATCACTATGAATTCTTGGTGATGCCATTTGACTTGACTAATGCACCGGCAATATTCCAAGCACTGATGAACGACATACTCAAGCCTTTCCTTCGTCGCGTTGTCTTGGTATTTTTTGACGACATTTTGATTTACAGCTCGTCATAGGCTGAGCATTTGCGACATGTCCGCTGGGTCTTTCAAGTTTTGCACAGTCATCACCTATGCTTACGACATTCCAAATGTTCCTTCGGTGAAATGACGTGGCTTATCTTGGCCACTTCGTCTCTAGCAATGGCGTGGCCATGGATCCTAGCAAGATAGAGGTAGTGGACACTTGGCTGGCACCTCGGACGGTGCGAGCTCTTTGGGGATTTTTGGGTCTCATAGGGTATTACCACAAATTCATCAAGTCTTATGGCGAAATTGTTGCTTCTCTTACCAAACTGCTCAAGATGATGGCTTTTGTTTGGACACCTGAGGCCGACAATGCCTTCCGCACATTAAAAGCTGCGCTTATGTCCGGGCCAGTACTTCAGTTGCTTGATTTTCGCCACACGGTTTTTGATTGATTTTGACGCGCCCGGCATTGGGTTTTGGGCTATCCTCCATTAGGGTGCTGGACCAATGGCTTTCTTTAGTAGAGCCGTAGCACCACATCATGCCAAGCTTGCGGCATATGAGCAGGAATTGATTGGGTTGGTAAAGGTTGTACGACATTGGAGACCATATCTTTGGGGGCGTTCGTTCACAGTCCGCACCGATCATTATAGTCTAAAGTATCTTCTGGATCAGCGACTCTCAACTATTCCTCAGCATACCTGGGTGAGTAAACTATTCGGTTATGATTTCTCCATGGAATTTCGGCCGGGCCATCAAAACTTTGCAGCAGATGCCTTGTCGCATCGGGATGAAGGGGAGGCCACTCTTCATGCTGTCTCTTCTCCGAACTTTGCCTTGTTCACAGATTTGAAGACTGAATTCCACACTTACTGGAATGGGTGGCTCAACGAGATTTAATTGTGGCAGGAGACGCAGGACCGGAGTGGACTCTCCTAGATGACTGTGCTATACAAGGGAAAGATCTTTGTGCCCAGTTCATCCACTGCATGGTCTCAACTGTTGGAGGTTGCCCATGGTAGCAGTCATGAGGGTGTCCAGAAGACATTGCATCGTTTAAGGGCTTCCTTCTATAATGCTCATGCCAACCGCCTGGTTCGGGAGTTTATTCAGGGCTGCCTTGTTTGCCAACATCACAAAGCGGAACACCTGCACCCCACTAGCTTACTTCAGCCCCTTCCCATTCTGCACACTGTTTGGGCCGATATCGCCATTGATTTCATTGAAGGGTTTCCCAAGGTGGGTGACAATTCTGTTATTTTAACCGTCGTGGATCGTTTCTCCAAGTATGCTCACTTCCTCGCATTGGGTCATCAGTATACGGTCAATACTGTTGCTCGGGTATTTTTTGATAACATTGTTTGCCTCTATGGATTGTCATGTTCGATTGTTAGTGACCGTGATCCGGTATTCACTAGTACCTTTTGGACAGAATTATTTCACTTGACTGGTGTCAAGCTTCGCCTAAGTTCAGCTTTTCACCCTCAAACGGATGGTCAGTCGGAGGTCACTAATCGGATTATTACGGTGTATTTGCAGTGTTTGGCCATCAACCGACCTAAGAATTGGCTTCATTGGTTGCCGTGGGCGGAGTTTTGTTATAACTCTTCATACCAGTCAGCCCTTCGCACCACTCCTTTCAAGGTTGTGTATGGCAGGGAGGCTCCATCTCTGATTTTGTATGAGCCGGGGTTAGCACGGGTGGTGGCCGTGGATAAACAACTCGTGGATCGGGATTGTTTCATTGCTGAGATTTGGGAGTGGCTTGTTCAGGCACAAGACTATATGAAGCAGCAGCATGATTTTATGGACCATTTAAGGTGTTGGAACGGATTGGTCAGGTTTCATACCGTTTGGAGCTGCCTCCTACGGCCCATATTCACAATATTTTTCATGTGGTTTTCCTGAAAAAGTTTGTCGGTACTCCACCTACAGATATTGCTTCGCTACCAGTCATCAATCATGGGTGAGTTATCCTTCACCGGCCAAGGTATTGCGTGCCAGATTAAACAGAGGCACTTGGGAATTGTTGGTGCAGTGGATGGGTTGTTCCTCGGCAGGTGCTACTTGGACTAATTTCGAGGAGTTCAAAAACAATCATCCTGACTTCCAGCTTGAGGACGAGCTGTTTCGCGGAGAGGGTAGCAATGTTGTGGACTCTTTTATCAGAAGGTCTTACCAACGAAGAAGGCGCCCAGCGACTACTGCATCATGGGATGGCGCTATGGCAAGTATTGCTGGTTCGGATACAGTGCTGGCAATAGAGTCCGCTACGCAGGAGGAAGCGTCCGAGTTGGAGACAGCGTCAGCGTCCGCATCAGGAGATGGATTGGGTGCAGCAGCCGAAGAAGACTTCTACACGTAGTCTATCCTTAAATATTATTGTGCTTTCCTAAATATGATATTAGACTCCTTAAGAGATTAGTTTCCTTTAGAGTTTGTGCGCCTAATATAAAGGCTAGGATTGTCATACGTGAAAGACATCAATAAAGCAAACTTCAGTTTAACCGGTTGTTTTCTCGGTCAGAATCTCCGTGAGGAGGGCGATCAAGTTCCTTCCTGGGCTGTCTTCTCCATATCACTTAGCGACTGATTATTCTTAAATATGTTTTTTTTCCTTGGATTGTTTATTCTGTTTCATAAAGATGTTTGTAATTTCTTTTTGCTGAGGTTATAGTTCCTTATCCATGCTGACTTTCATTTTGATTTGCACAAGTGGTAATTTATCCTTTCAGTATGCAGATGTTGTGACCTCAGTTAAGAGAGGAGATCTCAGGCTTCTCAGGCAAGCCCTAGAAAGGCATGAAGACCAGTAAGTTCATATATTTCTCTGCTGAAAAAGTTTCAACCATTTCACCATCATTGATAGCTTATTTGTCTTGCAAGATTCTTAAAATCTGGTGTCTACCTTGTGTTGGAGAAACTTGAACTCCAGGTCTACCAGAGATTAGTGAAGAAAATGTGAGTGCAAACTTGAAGGTGTCATTGTCATGCTTTACATTCCATTATGACCAAATTCTTTTGCCTTTTTGTTTTGGGTTTTTTTTTTGCAGCCATATCATTCAGAGGCAGAAGGAACCTGCTAAGGCACATCAAATTAAGCTAGAAGTCGTGGTAAAAGCTCTGAATTGGCTTGAAATTGATATGGATGTGGATGAGGTGCTTTGAGAATGCAATTTTTTTCCTAATTAGTATCTTGGTTTACTATGTTATATTTGACCTAATGTCCCCCCTTGCTATCAGGTGGAATGCATCATGGCATGCCTAATATACAAGAATCTCATAAAAGGATACTTTGCTCACAAAAGCAAAGTTCTTGTCCTCAGCAAACAAGACCCCTTTCCAAAGTTGAATGGGAAGCCTGTTTAGTTCATACTAGTAATACCTGATAAGCTTGTAAGCTAATGAAATTTTGTCTCATATTTCTGATGTATTGAACACACAGGATTATGTAGAATTTCTGCAACTCTATCCTCATATGAGCATTTGTATTTTAGCTGTTGTGGGTAACATGTACGATTATTGGCCTCCATTTTCCCCCACGCTCTGACTCTCAATGTGTTGGAAGAGAGATGCATTTTACACGGAAATGAGTCTGCAGTCCGCACTCTGAGGGCTCCCAAGGGTTGACCTTTCCAGTTTAAAAAGTTGCAACGATTGCCAGCTCTGCAAAACGATATAAAGTGATCACAATCGAACCAGGGTTGAAATGTATGTACTTGGGATTGCCGTTGAACAACGCAATTATCGCAACAAAGTATTTGTAGTACATCAAAACCTAGAACTTTATTGATACCCGACTGCTTGGTACACCTCATGTAATGCACGTCCATGCTAGGGCACAGCATCATCTACCGTAGCTGGTACATCATCTACCATCAACCTATATACACACAAATCAGCTGTACGGACGATCAATTCGCCAACGTCCTGATGTCGGGTGCTGTATCACAATTCACTCCTGTATCTTGTATCTTGGGTGAAGTGAATGACATGTCTGTACCCTGGGATGTACACACTACAGTGTGGATTACTTCTCATGAATTGCTCTGGAAGAGGCATGGTCATGGACCACAAAATTGTACTCTGCCAACTACGGCTTATGAATCATTATATCGAATAAGAGCCGTATTTAAGGTTGCGTAATGGGAACTAGCAGTAGCAGTTGCTGGGTTAGATCTCATATGGTAGATACATACATACCTGACGAGTTAACCACACTGCAGATTGAAGAATGGACGATAACTAGTACAATCTTTAGCTGTCGTACCATGCCCTGCATCATGCAGAGCTGGGATGCCTAGAATGGGGCTTCCCTATCCCCTATCCCCTCTCCCTATTCCCCTCCCTATTCTCTCAATCTAAACCACTCAAATATCATCCAATGGCTAGTTTTTTTTATATATTTTCACCATTTTCCCATCCATCATAAATAATAAAAAAATACATAAAAAATAAAATTTATTTTTTATTATAATTTTTTACAGAAATTATAATTTTAATTTTTTTAAAAATTATAATAAAAAATAAATTTTATTTTTTTTGTATTTTTTCTATTATTTATGATGGATGGGCAAATGATGAAAATATAAAAACAACTAGCCATTGGATGAAATGTGAGTGGTTTAGATTGAGGGAATAGGGAGGGGAATAGGGAGAGATAGGGGATAGGGAAGCCCCATTCGGATGCGTAGGCCACTCGGATACGGCAGCAAGCCAGAAATAACCGGTCAACCTCCTTCACCATTGCGATGCATCAACATTATTGCTGAGCGGATGGAGTTCAAAATAGCTCGAGCTTCCGTTTTTTAGCTTTTAGCTTAAGTTAAAAACGAATTGAAATACATTGTCTTCTAATTTTAATTTATTTTACTTTTTTCTATATTCTTTTGTATTATTCATGACGGTGCAACATGTTTTTTCTCTCAATTTTCTATGTTTTTTTATTGTTTAGAAAAAACTATCAGTTACTACAGTGTAATTTCAGCAGGAAGCCGAAAGTTTTAGCCTCCAGCCGAAGCCCGATGGAGCGCCGCCATCTCATGTCCTGACCTTACATTCCAGTTGAAAATCCAGAACCTGAGAGAGAAATACGATGCAGCGTGTGAGGTCAATGGCCAATAAATGAGCAGGAGGAAAGGGACAACTATGGGTGTGTTTGGTTCGTGGATGGAGGTTGTATCGTATATCCTGGATGAGTGGATGCAGCCTGAGTGGAATCGTATTTCAGAAAAAGAAGATGTTTGGTGAGGCTGTATGAGCGGATACAAAAAATTGAGATCTTTGTTTGGTTGCTGTATGAGCGGATGCGATCTACCAAACCGAGAGGGTCGACACGTGGGACCGCATAAGATACACTGCATCCACTCATCCGGGATGGCTAGTGAAGCTCATTTTGAGCGTATCCACCCATCCGGGATGAGGCGTATTTTTGCATCCGCTCATACAGTGTATCCGCTCATACAGGCAACCAAATAGGCTCTTTCTCAGATTATACGGATCCACCCATCCAGAACGAAGGAGATTCAGGCAACCAAACACACCCTATGAGGATACATGGGATGGCGCATCACCGAGCCCAGCCACCCCAAGCCGGCGGCCATTTCACGGCTTCCAACCCCGGCGTCCCACACAGGCCACCACACCACTCGGCTAATCCCCACGCGCGGGGTCGTGCGCGCACGGCGCGGGGCAACACCGCCAACTCCTAGCTAGTTATAGGCTTATAGCCGTCGGCACACGGAACCGTGGTGGCCGCGGACGCACGCCCACCCCCTGCCACCGGATGCAAGGGCGCGTACGCGCGCGCGCCCTGTGCCGACGTGCAGCAGCGCCGGGTCGTCGAGCCGACCGAAACGCATCCGCGTCCTTCGGCCTAGACGGTTGATTCGCGCGCGGCGTATGCACGTAGCATGGCGCGCTCGGCCGATTTCGCTCTAGACCGAAACGCAGCGTGCGCAGGCATGCAGCACCAGGACTGTTCCGGCCGTCCACCGGCTGTTTGTCCGTGCACGCCGCGCCTGTTCGCTACTTCGCTGCGCGGAGCGGATAATTTCCATCCGTCCGACTGATCGAAGGCATGCGGAACAGATATGGAAGGGGTAGATGAGTATCCGGCACTATCCGTATCTGACTCCGATTCCAAGGAAAAAAATATGGAATATGATACGAGATAAGTGATATCCGTCCATATATATCCGTATGTCAAATGATATGAGGGAGTCTGTTGTGACTTCATCTATGAATAAAATAATATATAGGCAGATTGTCATATCTAAACAAGCGGGAGTACTGAGTGTTCGTCCTTCAATATCTCAGAATTAGTCTCTCCATGTTTGCTCTGATTGTAGCATACTGTCCAATGTCCTGTGCAAAGAAGCGGATAATTTCCGTCCGACTGACCGTCCGAAAGATTATGAAACGGATATGGAATGGAGAAATAGATATCCGATATTATCCGTGTCCGACTCCAACTCCAAGAAAAAAAGAATAAGGTACAGAAAAAACAATATCCGTCTGCATCCGCTCCGATTGCACCCCTAATACCAGCCTATCACTGCACGAAGCATTTGCACACGCATGTACGTCCTTGAGTTCGGTTCTCGGCGTACAGCAACACAAAATCGTGGAGCTCCCCACATTTTTTGCTGTGCTCGCCCGTGAAACGCAAACGGTCCCAAAAAGCATAATTTCTGAACGGCCGAATTAGAAAAAAACAAGAAGCTTTTCTGTAAAGCGAATCGAGCCACCAGCAAATGATAAATAAAAACCAAACTGGAAAGTAGGTTGTCCCAGGGGTTATGTCGTTTGTTTGAGATGTGCAGGGGTACGTACAGTGGCTGCCAAGCATTCCACTTCCTTCGCTGTCCTCCCTTCCCTAGGGCCTAATGCAAAGCAGGCAGCGGAAAAGCAGGACTGCAGGAGACACTTCCTGCTTGCTCCTAGACAGCTTAGCTCAGCTTAGCCCCGATTATAACACATGGAGAGCTCGCTTTCACACGGCTCAATAATATACTTTCTGTGCTGCGCCTTTCCTTGACCGAAAAGAAATGGTTTTGCTCCAGCAAAATATCTTAATACAAAGCCAAAGTGGAAATGCGACAAGTATTCGTAATTTAGGAGGAACAAAAAGGTTATTCCCGCACAGGGCACAACCTCTTGCCTCAATCCGGTAATCAGCTATAGTTGTAAATTGTTACTTTTAGTGTAGCAAAGGGAATGTAGTCTGTACTGTAGTCTGTAGGTGTTTTGGACCGTCGAATATCGCACTCTTAAGTATTCGATATCTGCATATGACCATCAATCACGACAGATACACAATAAATCAATCGTAGCCACAGTAAACCAGTCGTAATTACAGTGAACCGATTGACCTGCCGTGGTCGTTATGTGCCACGGATCACGTGTATCTTTTCAGGTCTCTTCCTTTTTTATTGACTAGGTATTATTTCTATAAACCAGTTATTCAGATATAGAGGGAAGATGTCTATATATGTAATACTTGATTTATTAATCAATTTATTGCGTGATTTCTCCAAAACACTACACGCTTTCATAGTATCAGACACGATCACTCCTACGACTGCATGTTTTTGCAAACCCTAGCCATCGGCCTCCCTCTTCCGGCCAATCTATCCCTCTCTCTCCTATGGCCGGCTTCACCGAACTCTCTGCCGACCAGGTGGCTCAGCCCGAGCAGGATGCTTTGGCCGCCCACATGGCTCAGACCGAAGCCGCTGCCGCTGAGGACCATCAGGATTAGGCCATTTGTTGCGGCTGTCGTTGATCATGCGTGCTAGGAGGTGCTCGCCGGGATTGCTGTTGAACGCTAACAGGCCCTGGCTGTCGATCTCGCCCATGACATCACCAACCAACCGGACTACGCCATCGCCGCCCTTCACACCTAAGCTATTGGCGTCCTCAACATCAAGACCCTCATCCCGGTTACCCTCGACTTCACCTCCGCTAACTACGGCAAGTGGTGCGGCCTCTTCCTCGTCACGCTTGGCAAGTACACCTTGACAGACCACGTCCTCTACGATGATACCCCCCCTTCCCGATCGAGCGGATTGGATATGCATGGACTGTGTGGTCTTGTCTTGGCTTTACGGCACCATTGCTGAGGACCTCTTAGAGATTGTCATGCCCCCCACCACTACTGCCTGCATTATATGGACGAACCTCAAGCACCAATTCCTTGGCAACAGGGAGACTTGTGCTCTGTACATGGAGACAAAATTCTGCAACTTCGTTCAAGGTGATTTATCAATATCTAGTTTTTGCCGCAAACTCAAGAGTATGGTAGATGGTCTTGGCAATCTCGATGAACCTATCTTTGACCGAACAATCGTGTTGTCCATCCTTCGTGGCCTCAACGAGAAGTTCACTCATATGGTGCCAATCCTCAAGATGCAATGGCTGTTTCCTACGTTCGTGGAGACTCGCTCACATCTTCTCCTCGAAGAGATCACCAAGAACTCCAGACCGCCCACGCCACCCTCCGTTTTCCTCACTGCTGGACAGTAGGGCTCCCACCATCTAAGCCCAGGTGGGGGTGGCGGTGGCAACGACGGCCACGGGAAGAACAACAGTCGCAACTACCACCGTAACAAGGGCACCAACAGCAATGTTGGGCACGTTGGCTTGGGCGGGACTAGCGGGGCACCCGCCACCGGCGCCAACGGAGGCAGCCATGCAGCCGACCAAGCCGAGCAAATGGGGTGGCACTCCTTGTTTAACCCATGGACTAAGACTGTTCAGGTGTGGCCATACCACGACGATGGCGTCCTCGGTCCCCGGCCCAATGCGCCAACTCCACTATCGCACTCGACACCCCATGCTCTCATCGTTGCACCCCCTCTCGGCCATCCGAGCATCTAATTCAGTGCGTCGGCCCCTCCTAGAAACATCAGCGATTTTGGTGGCCCTCCACAGCTGCTCTAGTTGACAATGTGGACCCCCATGTCCGATGTTGGCTCTTGGGGACCAACAACACCTTGTCAATGCTTTCAGTATAATGACGCTTACACCGCCTCCCTCCACCACTGAGTGGTATATGTTTTTCACCCCCCCTCCACATCTACTCCTTCTAGCATCATTGTTGGTAATGGGTCAATGCTGCCCATTACCTCCTCCAGCTCGTTGTCATTCCTCACTACCCATACCCCTCTCTCTTTGCGTCATGTTCCTATCACTCCACAGATAATCAAAAATCATATTTCCATTCGTCAGTTCACAATTGATAATAATTGTTCTGTCAAATGCGATCCCTATGGTTTTTCTGTGAAGGATCTTCGTACCAAGAGCGTGATCGTCAGGTGCAATAGTTCTGGGGACTTATATCCATTTCACCAGTCCTCCACCAACCCCATGCTCTTGCCGCCACCTCCTCCACGTTGTGGCACCATCGTCTTGGGCACCTTGGTCATGAAGCTTTGTCTAAGCTCGCCAGTTCTAGTGTTTTTCATATAATAAACTGCGTCTAAAACCCTCTGTTATGC
The DNA here is from genome assembly GCA_036346575.1 of Dendrocalamus sinicus. NCBI lineage: Eukaryota > Viridiplantae > Streptophyta > Magnoliopsida > Poales > Poaceae > Dendrocalamus > Dendrocalamus sinicus. Next base: position 3,704 of record JAYEVI010000470.1, on the reverse strand, counting down.
GTGTCAGTTTGGACGCCACGTGCGTTATTATTCAGCACTTCCTTCTCTTGGGCTAGTCATATGTTTGATTTAATACATTCTGATGTTTGGGCCTCTCCTATTGCCAGTGTGTCCAGTTACAAATATCATCTTGTTATTTGTGATGACTGCTCACATTTTCTTTGGACTTTTCCTTTGCATCTTAAGTCTAACACTTTCACTCATATTTCTCATTTTTCACTTATGTTCGCACCCAGTTCGATGCCACCATAAATAATGTCTAGTGTGACAACAGTTGTGAGTTCAACAATTCCACCGCTCGCATTTTCTTCCTCACCCGCAGCATTGCACTCTGCATGTCGTGTCCCTATACTTCTCATCAAAATGGGAGAGACGAACGCATCATTCGCACCACTAACGACATCATGCGATCGCTCATGTTTTAGGCTAGCCTCCCTTTCACCTTTTGGGTGGAAGCCCTCCACACTGTCACCTATCTCCTTAATTGTCACTCCACCAAAACTCTTAATTTTTTTACTCCCTTCTTTGCCCTATATGATGCTGCTCCCTCCTACTTGCATCTTCGCGTCTTCGGATGCGAGTGCTACCCCCAACCTAATCTCCATGGCCCCAAACAAGCTTTCACCGTGTTCCACCTTGTGTGTCTTCCTTGGCTATCCATTCGACCACAAAGGTTACCAATGTCTTGATCTTTCGTCCAACAGAATCATCATCTCTCGCCATGTCTCTTTTGATGAGTCCTCCTTCCCCTTTACTGAAGCCTCTCCTGTGCCTCCATCTAACCTTGATTTTTTATCTAATTGTGACACTTCATCTTTGCCAATTGGATTACAAGTTATTGCAGGACCAAGTACCGCGGATTCCCCCCAAGCGTCGGTTGGTCCTCACTGGCAACTACCAGTCGGCCCTTGCCTAGTGGCACTGATGTCCCAACTCCTGCCCCCAGTGGTGTTGGGCCCTGTCAGCCTGCTCCGCCACACTAGGACGTGGTCATGCTCGGTCAGCTCACTGGCTTCTCCTGGCACGACGATCGCCAGCTCACCTGGCATCAGTTGTGTGTTGCCCTCAGCACTCGCGCTCTCATCTACCGCTACGGGTGACTCCACCAACCTTGCTGCCCCTGATGGCTCCATGCCTCAGGTTGATGCCAGTGGAGCTGGCGCCATCTCCCTCCCGCCGACAGCCGGCCCTATTACACCTATAGCCAATGATCATCACATGGTTACGCGCGGAAAGTTAGGATTTCGTCTTCTAGTTCAATGGCTCAATCTTTAGGCCATAGTGCTCTACCCTGTGCCCAAAACACCAGGATGCCTTGGTTGATCCTAATTGGTGCCACGCTATGACTGAGGAATTCAACGCTCTTCAAGCCAACAATACCTGGGACCTCATTCCATGTCCACTGGAGTTAATGTGGTGATAGGAAAATAGATTTTTTGATACAAATTTCTCTCGAATGGTTCTCTTGATTGGTACAAGGCTCGTTGGATTCTTCGTGGTTTCACACAGTGCCTGTCATTGATTTTGATGAGACATTCAGTCCTGTGGTTAAGCCTGCTACAATCCGCACTGTGCTCACATTGGCACTATCTCGAGACTGGCCGATTCATTAGCTTAACGTCAAGAACGCCTTTCTGCATGGCATTCTATCTGAGACAGTCTACTATGTACAACCCTCTGGATTTGTTGACCTTACTCGATCCGACTATGTTTGTCGACTCAACAAATCTCTCTACGGCTTGAAGCAAGCTCCTCATGCATAGTACAGTCGCTTTGCCTCACATCTCCTATTCCTTGGCTTTGTGGAGGCCAAGTCGGACAAATCACTCTTTGTATTCCACCGGGGTGCTAACACGGTGTACTTACTACTCTATATGGACGACATAGTCTTGACTGCCTCCTCTAATGGTCTTCTTCGCCAGACGATCTCAGCTCTCTAGTAAGAATTTTCCATGAAGGATCTCGGTCAACTTCACCATTTTTGGGGATATCAGTCCATCGTCAGGAAGGTGCTCTCTTTCTTTCCCAACGACAATATATTTTAGACATCCTAGAGCGCGATGAGATATCTGCCTGCAGGCCTTGCAACATGCCTGTTGACATGGACTTAAAGCTCTTTGGCAAAGGTGCTCCAGTTGATGATCTGACTTACTATCGCAGTCTTGCTGGCGCTTTACAGTACTTGACTTTTACTCACCCTGATATTGCTTACGCTATGCAGCAAGTGTGTCTTTACATGCATAATCCACATGAGCCACATCTTGCTTTGGTGAAGCGCATCCTGTGGTACCTTCAGGAGACTCTTGAGCATGGTTTGTTCATTCACTGCACTTCACCTGCCAAACTAGTTGTATACTCCGATGCTGATTGGGCGGGTTGTCCTGACACACGTAAGTCCACCTCAGGCTACGACGTCTTCCTCGGTGATAACCTCGTCTCTTGGTCATCAAAGTGGCAGTACACCGTCTCCCGATAAAGTGTGGATGCTGAGTACTGCGCTGTGGCAAACGATGTCGCTGAAACCTGCTAGTTGCGCCAATTGCTCGTGGAGCTGCACAGTTCACTTCACCGCGCCATCCTAGTCTATGATAACCTCGTCTCTTGGTCGTCAAAGTGGCAGTACACCGTCTCCCGATCAAGTGCGGATGCTGAGGACTGCACTGTGGCAAACGATGTCGCTGAAGCCTGCTAGTTGCATCAATTGCTCGTGGACATACACAGTTCACTTCACCGCGCCATCCTAGTCTACTGCAACAATGTTAGAGCAGTCTACCTCTCCACCAATCCGGTTCAGCATCAACATATCAAACATGTAGAGATTGACCTACATTTCATTCGGGAGCATATTTCTCTTGGTGACGTGCGTGTTCTTCATGTCCCAATATTTTTGCAGTACGCGGATATCTTCACCAAAGGTCTACCCACATCCGTCTTCACCGAGTTTCGATCCAGTTTGAACGTTCGTTCTTCTGCCATTCTGACTAGGGGGAGTGTTAGATATCTACATACGATCATCGATCACGGCAGGTGTACAGTAAACCGATCGTAGCTACAGTTAACTGGTTGTAGCTATAGTAAATCGGTTGTAGCTACAGTGAACTGGTCGATTTGTTGTGGTCGACCTGCCGTGGTCATTATGTGCCACGGATCACACATATCTTTTTAGGTTTCTTCCTTCCTTATCTTTTGGGTATTGTTTCTATAAACCGGTTGTTTAGATATAGAAGAAAAAGATTTATACATGTAACTCTTGACTTATTAATCAATTTATTGTGTGATTTCTCTAAAACACTATGCGCTTTCATTAAGTAACAAAAGGTGTCATCAATGTGCTCATGGTGATCAATTTCGGTTTGTGGCCTCTTACCCAACACTTGCACGTAAAGCTCTGCCTGCTTTTGCCCTGCTTTTTCAGCTGCCTTTTTTTTCTGCTCATATCATCTGGGAGTCAAGTTCGATACATGCAATAATCACCACTTGCGGCTGCAGAACGGCAATGAGTGAAATGATTTGTGTGCGGTGTGCCGATGTTCAATAGTGTAAAGCTAGCTGGAGCGAAGCATCAACATGGCAACATAGCTTCAGTTTGATGGAATCTGACGGATCCCCTTCACCTGCTATATGCATGTGTTGCGACAAGCCATGATGGGAATCTCTGCTCACGATGCCATGATGTTCGGTCGATGTACATCAACCTATGGGTC
>JAYEVI010000469.1:0-100000 GCA_036346575.1 Dendrocalamus sinicus | reverse complement strand
ATTCTGCTCACTACCTTCTGCAATTGCACATTATTCATATCATGAAACAAATCAAGTGCCCATCAGCCCATCAGCCTATGCACCAACAGACCAACTACATTCATGAATTGCACATTATTCATATCATCTATGAAAACCAAGCCTAAAAGAGGTGAATTTTACTTAATTCCTCTGCCTGTCTTAGTTAGCAACCAGCACATATACTAGTCCTAGAAAAGAAATTGCAACACACGGTACACACCATCCTCTTCCAGCACATATATAGCCTCACACAGTCACAGCCTCACAGGGCACATAACAATGGCGACAGGGATAGCAGAAGCATGGATAAAATTCTCAAGACATGAGTTAGGGTTTTCGACTTTACCAAGGCTTCCGGTGCTGAGGTCGGAGCTGCTTTGGCTTTGCCACTGCAAGGTGGCCGTGGACAGGGATTGGGGACGCCGACGCGGTTCACCACTGGGGTCGATGCCGAGGCGGAGCCGGAGCCGGACCCGGAGGACCTCCTCTCTCCGCGCCCGCGGTTCTTCGACTCCATGCTGGCCTGCTCCATGCGCCAAAGTCCAGTCTTCCGACAAGAGATCGACGGCGAGGGGAGGTGCGAAACCGTGGCGGCGAATCTAGGGCTGAGAGGGTTTCAGGAGGGAGGGCACCGGATCTAGAGGCTAGGGCGGTGGAGACTGTGGCGAGGAGGAGGGGAGGGGCCGGCGCCGGCGGACGGCGAGGGTGCGGCACCGTGGCGGCGGATCTAGGGTTGAGACTTGAGAGGGGATCGGGAGGGCGCCGGATCTAGGGGCTAGGGCGGTGGAGATTGAGGCGAGGAGGAGGAGGGGCCGGCGGTCAGTGAGGGTGCGGTGCCGGTGCCGCACCTTCGCGCCGGCGCCGGATCTAGGGTTCAATGCGTCGGCGTCGCCTGATCGGAGTCGGAAGGATCGGGCCTGGTCGGGATCCGAGTGCGGGTGCGGGGACCGTGCGGTGTCGGCGCGTGCGTAGGGGTCTTGACCGAGCCGCGCAGATGGGCCGCCGGCAGAGACCGAAGTCGCGCGTTGGTGGCCCGTGATCGCGTGACCGTCACAGCCAAACGAGCCAAATGAGCCTTCCGAGCGGCTCGCGAGCCAGCTCGGGCTCGGCTCGTTAATCTACCGAGCTCAACGTCGGGCTCGGCTCGGCTCGTAAATGCCACGAGCCGAGCCAAGCCGAGCCGAGCCTGTTGCGAGCCGAGCCGAGCCGCGAGCCTCGAGCCATTTGTCCACCCCTAGTTCCATGCATGCACATGCTCCGCTTCAAACGATTTTTATGACTTGCCTTTTTATTTTTTTTTTGTTTTTAGGATTTTTATTCTTTATATTGTTCATGATGATATGACTTTTTTATTTTTAAATTTAACTATTAAAAATAACAGTAACCAATATAGCTAAAAAAACTAAAAATCACAGTTTATAAGCCACATTGAGCAGGGTTAGATATATAAGACCTTACCATAGGCATCTTAGATACACAAAATTCGCCCTTAACTTTTTTTTATAGGAGTACGCTGATAAAAATTAGGCCGGAAGTACAGTTCTCATACGGCCATTGTAAATAGGTGAAATTGGCTCCGAGATATTATTGTAGAAGTGCGGCGCCTGGTAAAGGATACCGGAAGATCGATAATTCTCTGATGTATGCTTCCATCTTAGAGCAAGTATTATAAGAGGTTGTAAACTGATTATATGCTAAAGTGGTGGAGAGAGAGGAGGAGAGAGAAGAGAGATGGGCTGAACAGATTCAACTTCCCCTCGGGAAATTCTACTTCGCTTGCATGTCGCACACTGTCGATCGCACTGGTGCCGCAGAAGAGTAGCGGGGACAATGAGATATGGCACCGGTCAGGCGTCTCCTGCACCACCTCGGCGAATGCAGCATCCCTAATCTTTTTTTCTGTTTCCATCCTTATTTTCTCATTACGTACTAGCAGACTATTCGTCTTACTTTATTTTTTTTTGTAAATCTATAACAGTATTTATCTCTTTCAAACTATTACCACATATGAAGAAACTCAGAAAAAAGAAAGACAGAGAAGCTGCATTCCACCTTGGCCTGGCCGCCTAACGTCGAGGAGGAAGCAGGGAGAAGTCGATTTTTACCTCTCCAAGGGGGACATCGTTGTCTCAATATCCGCCGTCCAATTTGTTCCATTTACCTCCAGATTTGTGCCGCTACACAGTGCTAGCTTGATCGACTTGATGGTGCCTATATATACAACCGGATTCTCTCCAATAATCACCCAACCAACAAAACACTCTCCCAGCCCAGCTAGCTACTGCGCGACACTGAGCCATGTCGTCCATGGCCGCGGTCGTGGCGTCGCTCCGCTCCTCCCGTTCCCCTCCTCGTGCCGCTCGTCTCCTCGGCGCTCGCCTTCCTCGCCGCCGTCCTCCGCCGCGTGCTGCAGAGGCAGCGGCCGGTGTACTTGCTCAACTACAGCTGCCACCTCCCGGACGTGGAGCGGCAGTGCAACCTTGAGGTGTGCGAGTACTTCGGCCTCCGGTGCCGGCGCTACTCCGACGAGACCGCCGACTTCATGCGGCTCATCTACCGCAAGTCCGGCATCGGCCAGGAGACCTTCGCGCCGCCGTTCATCTTCTCCGGCGCCTTCGAGAAGACGCTGGCCTTCGCCGTCCAGGAGGCCGAGGAGGGGCTCTTCCCCGTCGTGTCACACCTGCTCGCCAAGTCCAACGTCTCCCCGCGCGACGTCAGCGTCCTCGTCGTCGCCTGCTCCATGTACTCGCCGGCGCCGTCGCTGGCATCCATGATCGTGCGCCGGTTCAAGATGGCCCCCGGGATTAAGTCGTACAGCTTCGCCGGGATGGGGTGCAGTGCGGGCACGGTGGGCATCGACATGGCGGCGCGCGCGCTGCGCGGGCAGCGCCGGCCGGGGTATGCGCTTGTGGTGGTGACGGAGAACACGAGCCTCAACTGGTACTTCGGGGAGAACAAGCACATGCTGGTGACCAACTGCATCTTCCGGGTCGGCAGCGCTGCGGCGCTCGTCACCGACGTGCCGGCGCGCCGCGCCGACGCCAAGTACGAGCTGGTGCGCACGCTGCGCACGCACCACGGCGCCGACGACGCCGCCTACAACGCCGCCGTGCAGATGGAGGACGAGGAGGGCAATGTCGGCGTCGCGCTCACCAAGGACCTCGTGCGCGTCGCCGGCGCCGGGCTCCGGCAGCACATCGCCACGCTCGCGCCGCACGTGCTCCCCGTCTCCGAGCTGCTCAAGTACGTACTTTCTACGTATTTATACATCTATACATGTCCGTACGTATAGTATAATTAAAGATTTGAGCTATCTACCGTGGTGCTTCAGTTCTGCGCGGTCATTTACTGTTACTGCACTATTCAGATTTCAGACGCCAGGAACACTACTACTCTGATATTACTGCTGCTAGATAAATAACTTTACACCTAATTAAAGACAGTAATGCTCTTGCATGAGTAATAATTTCTACACATGCTCTAATGCATATGCTTTCCAGAAGTAACTGAATTGTTTAATATGACCTCTGGCTTAGATAAAAGTCGTGAGGAGGTGTAGGATTATGAAGGTATCAGGAGTGGTTTGTTCTTGATTGAGCAGATTAAATTATGGGGTGTATTCAGTAATAATTATTATCCTTTTATCATTGAAGACTTTTTTAATTTGAGCATCAAATTGACATGAAAAAATCTAAAAAAAAGGAACCGAGATAGCCTATAGATGAGTATTATGTTGTCCCTTATGATTAAGCTTAAAATAAATAAAAAAGTGAGCGAGGATAAAATGAAACAGAATATTTCTTTTTTTTGGTTTTCCGAGCACAAACAGGATTTGAACTTGAATTTTCATATTGATGTTTGCTAAATAAAGAACTACCTTCAAAATTTTAAGGGGATTTTTTTTTCTGTTGCTTAATTTGGTGATAAAATTAAAATGGTTTTCAAGTTTTAAAAGGAGGTTGGTTTTCACTGTCAGATAAGACTATTGTCGCGATTTCCTTCACTTTTTGAATGATACAAACAGTACAGTCTTTTTTCCACGTAAATATGAGCTTGACTTTACCCCAACTCGGTTGAGCTGAAAACTGTGACTTATGGCTAAAATTGCATCAGAGCGCTGAAATTTCATCAGAATCAAGATGACTTATTTGATATAATTAAATTTAAAAATTTTAAAAGTAGAAAAAAATGCTAGCTCATCACGGATAATGCAAACGAATACAGGAAAAAATTGCTCGCAAAAAAACTCAAAAAAGTCAAAAGTTCAGAAAAAAGACGAAATTTATGAATAGTGAAAAATAAGTTAGAAGTCAAAAGCTGAAACCGAAATGAGTGGATATATGTGAGCATAACTTCGTACGAAGTACTTGAGATTTTCTATGCTAGATATAACATGCCGCTCAGTATCTTCAAAGCAAAACTAATGAAACATGAATAATAACCATAACATTTCCGGGGGACTTTCCGGCCGCGCAGCCCCTCCACGTCGGCGTCTTCTGCCCGCGCGCGCGCGCTCCGTCGGCCGCGTGGCGGGAGAATCTTCGTACGGCCGGAAGAGGTCATTCCCTCCAGTTTTCCGGAAATTATGTAAAGGTCCTTTTTTCTCGCATATATTAGATGGAGACCCAAAATATAGCGATTTTACAATAATGAGATGGACGGACAATACCGAGTCTTTTTATTTTCTTCATAAAGAAACATCAGAAAAAAACTTCAGTCAATGGTTTTTTGAAAAAAATATTTTTAAGGCTATAAAAGTTCAAAAAAGACTTGTACTATATGTAAATTTAAAAATTCTCACGCATGCATCTCAAATTCAAATTCAATGACGCGATCTCGCCGGCGGGATGCTATATATGGATGAACTGCATGTAGGTACGTGTACCGCGTGGCGCGCGCGTACGGCGCCGGGAACCCGAAGGCGGCGGCGGTGGCGGTGCCGGACTTCCAGCGCGCGTTCGAGCACATATGCATCCACTCGGGCGGGAAGGCGGTGATCGACACGGTGGCGAAGCTGATGGGGTTCGGCCCCTCCGTCGTGGAGCCGGCGCGCGCCACGCTGCACCGGTTCGGCAACACCTCGAGCAGCCTCGTCTTCTACGAGCTCGCCTACTTCGAGGCCAAGCGCCGCGTCCGCGCCGGCGACCGCCTCTGGATGCTCGCCTTCGGCACTGGCTTCAAGGCCTGCAGCGCCGTCTGGCGCGCGCTCCGCGACGCCGCGCCCGACGCCGACAACCCCTGGAACGGCTGCGTCCACCGCTACCCCGTGCCGCCGCCGGCCGTCGTGCACAAGCAGCAGTGAGGAAGCGAGCGAGCTAGGCACATCGATCATTCATGGCGATCGAAATCGATCGAGGAATAAATTCAGATTGCGCGTGCTGCATGCGTGTTGTAGGATTGTGATGTTGGGGATAAATTGTGGTGATCACATCTCTGCATGATACATATCTAGTCGATGTATTGTTTCAGATATGTATGACAGATTGATCGTACGACGAGAATGTCCCGAGATTGTTTAGCACAAGAATTCTACATAAATTTTACATATCTCCCTGCTCATTTAGCTTGTGCTTGTAGCTTCTGGCATCTAGTTTCTAGCTTTTTAATTTCGTTTTTTTTGCTTTTTTGTTATTTTTGGGCTTTTTATCTATTCTTTTTTCTGCTTATTTCTTTGTATTATGTGTGATAATATAACCTTTTATTTTTATTTTTTTAATTTAATTATGCTGAAAACACATTACACAGTGCCAAAAACCTTAAGTCTGAGCTTTTAAATCCAAATAAACACCATCTTAAAAGAAGTTAATGGTGGTGATTCATCTGCCAATTCTTCACTTTTCACAGAAAAAACGCATTGCCGGGTGGACCAACTATTTCTCTCGCATTCTCCTCCCCGGTTTCTCTTCGCAACTAATCCTCTCATAAAAAGCCTTCGTCACCCCAACGCGGTGCTTCCCTAGGCCGCTTCACCACCGCATCATACACCCCCTCCTCCTGCTCCTAAACCCCGGCACCATCGCCACCGCCCACGCCCCTACCCCACCCATGTCACCACCAGAGCCACCAGAGAATTTTCAAGTGGGATTTGATCTCTGCTCATATCGGATAAGGATCCGATTGGAGCCTATATAAAGAGAGGTGCGGGGCTAAGGGGGGCATCCAAAGCACACCCGTCGAAACCCTAGCCGCCACCTCTCATTACTCCTGCCGTGCGCGCTTGTGCTAGCACACTGACACATGGTTTTCCATCCCTGAATGTGTGGACTTCGGTAGAGGCGCTGCTACGACTGCGGCGTCGATCGAGACGATCGCGAGAAGGAGACGGTTGACCAGAGAACGATCGACTACCATCACTGCATTGACACGCTCTTTATTGAATCAGCTGCTTCAACTCTACTTTCACTGTACTGTGTGTCTAGTGGTAATGATCCGTGATCTCTTATTCACATAACTTCCTGATTTACGTGGTATAAAATTTTAATATACGCTAATGTAATCTACCCATATCCCAACACCACACCGTGCTCACCGCCTATTCGGTAAAATGTCTATACTGCTCATGTAGTTTGAAGCGTTCCAACTCCATGTATTGCATCGTTTTTCTTCATTTCGAGTACATCTCTTTTTTTCTGTAGCTTTCTTTGTTCTGTTCACGAGTTCTTGCTCCTTCAATTGTGTCTTCAGAGCTTTCAATTTTCAGTCTCGACGTTAGTGGATTAGTCCAGGTATGCTTGTTTCATGATAGCAGACCTGAAGTGCCTCTGTATTAGTATTATGATATTGCCCGTGTGTTTTACATCTCTTTTTATTGCTGTATTTACTACTTCATAAATTTTTCTTTATGGGAATATGAACTTTTGAGGACATGAAGAAACTGTGTGTACTGAATAATGATGGTCCAATATTTGCATTTTCAAAATTTTCAATATTGTTGTGTTTAACGAAGCAATTGCCAAAATTTTCATCTATCCCTCCCAACTCCCTTTGTACCTCTTTATGAAATCTCTAATAAAAACAGAAAATGCAATCTACTAAAAAACAAATTTTATCATGCTAAAAATTCTCTAACAAAAATAATAACAAAGCTCTAACGAATGCGCGATAGAGCATATGTCACTTAGGTACGACATGGTGAGCATGGAGGCAGAGCCGATGGCGTAGATCGGACAGACTGATACCGACAATGTTAACTTGATGTGTTAGGATAATATGATTTTTTTTTTATCTATAGCAAAGTACGGACATTCGGTTAGTACGAAGAAAAATTCATCCGTTCAATTTGTACCGGCCTCAATATATATATTTTATCTTTGTTATTGATGCAAGAGGTCCTAGCTAGCTCATAGCAGTCTTTGAATGGCGCGGCTAGGCCATGAATCATCTGAGATAACAATAACAATGATTACTTTTCTATGGAGGCCATTACCAGATTTCGCGACGGCTTAAACCCGTCAGGAAAATAGAGAAAACCGTCGAGGAAAAATATCCTTAATTCCGACGGTTCGACGTGAGCCCGTCATGAAATGTAATCCCCTCCAAGCAAGATCAAGAGTCTGGCGGTGACTAACTGTTACAAACTTTTTCCATGTAGTATTAGACATTTTTCTCATCGATCATCCATTATCACATCCTACGACCTAGAGAGGAGACATGTAAATTAAAATGTTTATGTTCGTACGAAAAGGTGTGTATGCTGCAGCCATCTAACGTAGGTACATACACACACACAGCTGCTTTGCCGTTCCATTCGATTCCATTTTGGCGGGGTCGTGGCCACTGTATTGGATCAGCTGATTCAGCTCCCATGTCGGGCAATCCGTCCTCCACCTTAAATGTCACCGTTTATCTGACCTGAGATAACCATAGATTGATAGATATCTAGCCCTGACCAAGGTGCCCAACGCATTAATAGTCTCTCCGTTCACAAAAACAAATTATTTTAGAATACGTATACTCAAACCTTAAAAACTTTAACTATCGATATCTTTTTAAATATTTATAAATATTTAAATTAAATATATATAAAAAAATCATATTTGCAAATTCATTTCTAAAAGTACTTTCACAATATTAAAATTTTATTGGATCTTATAAATATATTATAATAGTAATTACCGGTAAAAGTTTTGATGACCATGTCAATGCTCAAAACAACTCGTTTTTATGACGTGGAGGGACTACTACCTTATCTGTGAAACTTCATCTTTGTGATTATTGCACTTGCCCATTGGCGTATGGTCTCAGGACTCGCATTGTCTACCTTATGTTCAGACGATACTAGCTACGATAACAGTTTTAGGTCTGGTGAAATTCCTTCCTTTCAAAGGGGACCTTAGCATGTCGGTTCATTCGATCACTTATGCAGCATCAGGGCTCAGTAAGCGTGCCTCGTGAACCATCAGTCCAGAGGACGCTGAGCCAAAACCCATCGAGGGCTTGTTTGGATGCACAGCGATTGAACTGAAATTCCCTCCCGCTGTGTAGAGCGTCTGACGAACACGGTTCAGTTGATGGCTTGATGCTCTGCAGTTACTGTGATACGGCCATGCGAGGACCCCAAAGATACATGTCTCTTTAAGTTGTAGTACATTACTCATTTGCTCGCCATTTTAACCCTGACCATGTGGATGCAATTGATGATGGTGTACAGACAACAGAGCATGGCTGCATGGCAATGCCATTCATCCGGCAGTCCTGCCGCTGCTGGCTTGTGGTCTCTTCAGTACTCAATATTATTACAGTTCCATGCATGCTGGCCAATCTGCCTTCAATGAGGCCAAGCTGTTCAAGTAGGGTTACTTGTGATTATCCATTGTAGGAGCTCTCTTTTGGACTTGCATGCTGGGGCTTGCTAGTAGCTGGGACAGTGTCGTGTATGATCAATGAGCATCTGTCATGCTTTTTCTTTTGGTGTGAATGTGCAGGGTAGGGTAGAGTTTGCGAAAAAAGGAGAAAAATTAGAAACCTTGTACTGATACTACTACCTACCACTACCAGGGACTCTTGGCAAAGTAATAGGTGGTAAGTTGTAACAACAGAAGGCGTCGTAAGAGAGGGAACAATACTGTTTAGGATTTTGTTAAATATCATCTGGATGTTTTCAATGGCCATGAATTCTCCCCCATCCCCTTGAATTCTACCCTATTTCCTTTGAAAAAATCCCCCCTTCAAAAACAAGGGGTTCTTGATCTCTAATCTAAGGGTCACAAATTTAGATGATAGTTAGAAAGAAAATATCTGGATGATGTCTAGACACTCCCTACTGTTTATTCCTTTTAGTGTTTTGCCACCTACACTTCACCACACAGCAACAGTGATATGCACAGATAAATCAGGTACAATTTTACTCTGAACATAAATACATGCATGTCACGGTATCTCGACAAAGTAACATGGTAAGTATAGTTGTAACAACAGATGACATGCTAAGCATAAGAGGCTAGGGACGGGGTTAAATTGAATAGTCCTACTTGAGCGGTGACAACAGACATGTGACAACCGATTTCTTTCACTGGATGTGCTCTCTTGTAGCTCCATGAAGCAAACTGCTTAGTAGGAGTCATGAGCTGGGCTGTCTGAATGCATGTCCATGGATGAACCATTCGAAGCTGTGGGATTTGGGTTGCAGTTTGTGCCATTCGCGACGAACCCTGTATCCCCACCCTGCTCCAGACGGTATGTTTGCAGGCGAGATAATTGGTTTTTTAGGACTCTAAACGTTGGGCTTCGTATATTTAGGACTCCAAACGTTGGCTTCGCAAAATTAGTACTCTAAACGTTGACACTTTGATTTTTATGGTATTATAGCTTATTTATCATTTCTTAATCTCTTTTCTTAATACTTAGCATCTAAAATGACTCTTATGCCCTCTTTCCTTAATCACGTACCTAGGAGTCGAAACGTCGCTCTGGTCGCCCCATTCTCTCGCAAATGCATAACAAGAGATATTTTCTGGTCGGAGTTTGTTAGAAAGAACTACTTTACAGAACTTCTTTTCTGAACATGCACAACTCATGCTAGAGCATATTAGAAATTTAGAATGGAGTAGCGAAGGAACTTCAGATTGAGCTGGTCTATAAAAGGGCAACCCCATAAAGCTTAGATATTGCAGAACGAAACATATGATTTTAGCTCTGAAGGTAAGAGTTGTAGGGGAATAAAAACAGCTCTGCGAGAGGCAGCAGTGGCGGAAAACGCTGCGCGGCGGGCGCCAAGACGACAGACTGGACTCGCTCCACCTCCGTGCGTGATTAAGGGAAGAGGGTATAAGAGTCATTTTAGGTGCTAAGTATTAAGAAAAGAGATTAAGAAATGATAAATAAGCTATAATACCATATAAATCAAAGTGTCAACGTTTAGAGTACTAATTTTGCGAAGCCAACGTTTGGAGTCCTAAATATGCGAAGTCCAACGTTTAGAGTCCTAAAAAACCAATTATCTCGTTTGCAGGCTCCGGCGGATGGGGCTGGATAATGCGTTTGGAAAGACCACTGAGTTCTTGGACTGCGTCAACCAGGGGCGGAGCCACACCCCGGACAGCGTAAGTTTCAGCTCAAAATATGAATTTTTTTTAATATATAGTCTAGGTAAATTCAGTCCAGTCTAGATAATATTTTCATAGTCCAGTTCAGATAATCTAGATCATTTCACCACTGAATCCAAAGACGTAACTAAATCCTAACTCCGCGCGCCAAACCCTAGGTTTCCTAGCGCAAATAAGCTCGGTGATGGTTGCTGGTTGCTTGTGTTGGGCATATGCACTGTATTTCGAGTGATTTGGTTTGCATGTTGTGATCTTGGAGAGGCCGACGGATTATGACCTCCATACTGCATATCATGCTAGATATACAAAAAATATCTAAAGGACTATACGAGAGAGTTCTGAATTATGTTGCGATAAATCATTGCCAATTTGGAATGTTAAAATTTTGAATTTGCTAGTTTCTGATAAAAATCTGGACAGTTTGTACAGCAGTTTGTTGGGCGGGTCTGACCGGCTAAGAGGAGGCGATCGGACCGGTACCGCGGATGGTCCAACCGGCCAGTGCATTGATGTAGCTGAGAGTCGAGTTGATGCATGCTGTTGACTACTGTTTTTTTTTGATAAACTGTTGACTACTGTTGAAAAGCCATGGATGCGGTGGTGTGTTCTGTCCATGACCCGGGTTATTTAATTAAAAGGATGTCCTGAACTCCTCTTGCATGCACGTTGTAGCATTAATGAGGCTGGAGCCATGCACGCACTGTTCGGCCATTCATGAAATTGAATGCATGCACTCAGCTGGTAGCGGTCCAGCCACTGAGGGTTTACGGTCTAACCGTATAGTATCAGCGGTCTGACCACGGAGCCCAAGCTGTCAGATCGGCTGATATGGGGGATTTTTGGCTAGATTTTTAGTTGTAAGTTTTGAGTGGTGAAATGAGTTTTGGTGGATATATGTTATATGAGATATGTTATTACTAATGTGGGCCAAATTACGAAGAGCTTGTACCTAAAAACGATTTCTTTGTTTTTAAATGCGCAGAGTCGCTTGGAGTCAACTGTGGTTAACGGTAAGGATCGAGGCTACACTTATGGAGGAGCCAAAACCTATAACGATTAAGGATGCCAGATAAGATGGTAAGTTCAAGCATAGCACGAGAAAGACGAAAAATATTGAAGAAAAGTTCAAACGACAGAATTGCACCATGCGACTTGTCGGTCCAAGTGAGGCATGACCCGGTGGAACCGAAACAGAGAGACTTGCCGACAGGTGGTAAGTCAATGATGCACCTACACGTTACAAGTATGACGATTGCTTGTAATGGAAGAAGATGACCTGGTCAAGAAAGGATATTTTGGTAGTTTAACCAAAATACCGAAAACGGCTTTGGAAGAAAAACACGACGCATGAGTGGTGCTTGAAAAGGCGGTTTAGGTCATGGAGAAGTTGGTATGATCAAGATGGATCAAAGTTTAGGACTTAGCAGATTCGAACTTATGCGCTTTGAAAAGTATGTATAAGTGTGATGTGTGAGTTAAAATCCGTGCGTGTGGGGTTACCGGGTTTCACTTAATATGCTAAGTGGATAGTATTCACTAAAGGTTTGATATGACTGACTAGCCCATCTATTTAAGGTGTTGAGATGGAGACTTGTGTTCAACCCTCAACATTCCTCTCGTGTGCTTTCTTGTTTAAAGTTAGAGTTAAGTGTTTAGTGTACTCTCTGTCTTCTAAGGTGGAGTGACTGTAAAACTTTTCTCTTCAAGCAGCAATAAAATTATTTTTGATCATCTCCATGACTATCTCTTGTCTTGATTGATTTGCTCTTGATTTGGTTGGTTTTTTTCTTTCCCTTATCCTTTCTTAATTTTGATGTGTTAAGGATGTGTATGAGATAGAGATAACATCTGAGAATGAATCTCCACCATCTCCAAATGATTTCTTGATCGGAGGGTTTTTTAAGTGATTTATTTGGTGTTCTTATTTGTTGTGACATGTGGAAATATATCCAAACCATCTTGACTATTCTCTGCCCACGAGTAAGTCTTGATTATCGATTTTGGTGTAATTTTGCTTAAATCTCAAAAAGGTCTGAACTTGTCTGAACTTTGACATGGATTTTTGTGATCCATGGATAGAATAGTTTCCTGAGATTTTGAGTAAGGTGTGTACAAAGTTTCACAGCTTTTAGATGATTGGATCAAAAGTTATGTGTATTTTAAGTTTCGCAATAGTGTTGAAACTACTGTAGCGTTGCCTGATTTTACTGTTCACAATAGTCAAACCGCCATCTAGTTAGAGGTTAGACCTTTATGTATTGGATTTTGTCTAAGATTGATTTCTTGGTCGATTTGACTTGAGATTTTAGCTATGGATTCAATTCTTAGTAGCTCTGTAGCTATTGGAGAATAGGATTAAGAATACTTGAGGAAAAATTATTGGTGGCACTATTCACCCCACTCTATTACCGTTTGGTCCTACAAAATCATAAACATAAGTTATTGGTCTTTGGCTAGAATAATGCAAAAGAAAAGAAATGATGTAAATTGTATGTTACGATGCTACGGCTAGATAGGTATAAAACAGCAAACAAAACAAGCAGTGCATAGGATCAGAGTTAAGTGTGCAAGGATGGTAAGCTCGTCTTATTTATGATACATCATTGTTCATTGCACAGCGAGATAGCAACTTGGAGCCTCATTCAGGAGCAACCATGATGCATAAAATGGCAATTTATCCAAGTTCAGAAAGAGGACTGCTGCAAACCTGGATGTGGGAGGCTATATCAGCAACTGTCAACCTCAATCCATTTTCATGCAGCCTCAAGATCCATTCGTAGAGCTTTTCCTGCATCAGTCAAACAGAGGATGCAAAGTGTGGCTGAAATGGGCAAAAAGAAGAAAGAAATATGTCTGGCAGCCGAAGATTGAACATTGAAATAGAAGTGGAATGTGCCATTCTACGACAGGAACTATATGCAGTAGCTGCTTGGTTGCATGTGCAAGTCCTAGATGATTTCTAGCATTAGTACGATAATTGGTCCAATACTGATGGGAACATTATCGAGAGGTACATCACCAGCCTATAATCACCGCATTTTTCCTTTTGTCAACTAGTATTCTAAAAATAAATTGGGGGGGAAAACCCCAAAATTTCACTCCTTAAAAGGCTGGGACCGAAAATAAAAACCCTGCTCAAGTTGCACCTTATGGCAATCAATGCATTTGTCAACAAATTCTGTTTGTCCAATAGTTCATTATAAGCAATACTGTGGTACCATACACAATCGCCATATTTGAACTTCAGAACACTGACAAGAAAACTCTGATTTAATGCCATATTTTCTGTATAAAGTATGGACAATATTTAGCTGATTCTGACAGCAAGAATTGTCTACATGAAAATAAGTGAGATGAATATAACCTATAGATGAAGATGGATAAGTTATATTAACAAATAAAGAACTAGATGCTCAATCAATTTGGGGGAAGATCATAACATTTTGGCATGAACATTTCTTTAGCCGCATGGAACAAATTGGGCCTTTTTTCCGAATTGGGTATTCAACCAATGAAACAGAAAGTTTTGCGAAGAGCTAAATGCATGCTGCCACAGTCACCAACGACAACCAGTCTACAACAATCACGTATTTCAAAGACTACTTTTACAGAAATACTCATAATTAATAGTGCTACTAGTTACGTACTCGTGTATTGCAACGGAACTCATTGAATATATAGAGAATCGTGCTATAGAAGAAAGTTGCTTTAATCAGTTAGAAAGTGAAGAATGCTGAGAAGTTGAAGGAATATAACGGTTAAAGAAGAATAGACGTACAACCATCAACTCATTCTTTTATAATAGTAATGATTTGCTAAGCAGGTATCCCTTTGTTCTTAATTGGCATTGCAATGGGCTAACTGAAATCATACAGCTCTCTAAGTGCTTCTGCACAAAAAAGGTAAAACCACATCTGGACATTGCACTTACCTAGTCTTATAAAATCAACGCCAGTATCAAATGCATTGGCTAGTGTTTCGTTAGATGTGGGTATGTATGATCTTAGCCCAAATGGACTTAGCTATGGTGTTCTGTTGTGCTATAAAAACTAAGACTAGAACGAACCCGAGCATACAACAATATCTATTATGAATAACATCCCAAGTTCTGATCAAAACCATAACTCAAGATACTGCACATGCCTTCCAAGACGGTGTCACCTGAGCTGAAATAAACTGGTTTATGGCTGAAATTACACTGTAATTGGCTGAAATTACACTGTAACTGATGGTAGCTTATTTGACGTAACTAAATTTTAAAAAATTTAAAAATAGAAAAAATAGGTTAGCCCATCATAGACAATGTAAACGAATACGGGAAAAAAGGAACCAGCAAAAAAACTCCAAAAAACCCAAAAAAAAATTAGAAAAAGACGAAATTTAAGAATAATAAAAAATAAGCCAGAAGCCAGAAGTTCAAGCCGAAACGAGCGGGGTGAAGCATCCCAGACTTACTGGTGAGCTTTCCGTGTAACAGTGAACAAGTTGAAGTAAAGCTGAAAAGGATGCATCCTTAATGGTACTACTGTAGAAGTAACCTATCCCATAAGCAAAGTCTACTGCTTTCCACACCCTCTATCGCCATGAAGAGATGGTAAATTCAAATCAAAATTGTTCCCACACATTACTAAAAGGGTACTTAAAAATACTAACAATTACTCGCCCATTACATATCAAATCTGAATATATTCAGCCAGTAAGGTCAACAGGACACACTATGAACAAAAAAGGCATTCAAAAAATTCATCGTTTCCCAAAAATCAGAATTGCGTACTACATCATCATAGCTGTAAAATTCAATCTGTAAAATTCAATCAGAAATCGCATCAGATCATCAAAATTTCACCCAAAATTGAAACAATTTCACCACTAAACCAACTAAAGGAGTGCAGGGCCATCTACTTTGTCAACCAACGAACCACAAAAAGACTCCAGCCAAAAAATCTAAACTTCCCACAGGATACCACACGTTATCACCAATATTCCGTAGCAAACAAGTACGAATTCCGAAACGTGCTGAATCCAAACAAGTTCACAGCAAATTCAATCTTTTCACCCTTCCAAACAACAAATACAACAACAACACATGAATCAATCGACCAATCGATAATGACCACACCAAAGGCACAGAGCAGCAAGGCCGGGGTAGGGAGGGGAGGAGAACGTACGTACCATGGTGTGGTGCTCACTGGCCTGGAAGGAGAGCCTCTGGCCGCCCATGGTTAACGTGTGGAATTACGATAGGGAGCTCGCGGAGCCACAGAATGTGCCTTATAGTGTCCTGTCCATCTCCTCTAGTCGTGTCGCCTCCACCTTCCGCTTCTTCCCCGCCATCGCCCCGGCCTTAGTTCGCCCCCAAATCGTGCCTCCCCGCCGCCCGATTCGATCGGCTCGGTCCTCTGCCGCGCAATTCGGCTGAATTCGAGGCGCAAACCCTAGGAGAGAGCGAGATGCGCGCGAGCTCTTGGTACAAGACGAGACGACAAGAGGGAGTTTTTGGCATGGAACTGTTTGTATCTTAGTACATAGATTGTATCGGTACAAATAGGGCTTTTGCCATTCGGTGTAGTGGTCAGAGGCAACGTTAACTTGCTGACGCGTTGGCCTGCCGTCCTGCCAACAGACGGCAGACAAATTGCCGCCCTGCAGCCAGACGTTAGGCATGCTGCCCCACCACCTAGCCCACTTTGGTGGCTTACCGTCCTATGGCCAGACGGCAGGTGATTAATCCGGCTGATTCTTCCCTAATTTTTTTCTTCATATTATTTGTTTGAATTTTTCAATATAGCAAATGGGCTCAAAAAATTATAAAATTTTATGTACAACCTCTCGACATAATATAATTTTTTGGGTAATTTTATTTGCCATGAATGTGGCTCAAAAATTTGTACGATTTCGATATTTGTAAGAGTTGTTACATATAGCAAACGAGCCACATGCACCATTACCGAGAGATAGGTCGCTACCTCTTGGTCACCATGCGACAGGTCGCCTGACGTCTAGTAACTGAGCAGCAGGTGATTAGCCCTCCAATTAGCCCTAATGACCAGTTTAGTTACATGTCCTCCAATAATTTTGAGGTAGCAAATGGTCATGATAAATTACGAAAATTTTGGGGGAGCTTTCTGAGGCAGGTAATTGAGCCTAGGGGTGGATATCGAGCCAACTGCTCGTCTTATCGAGCTTTTTCTAAAATTGGGATATTTTGATTTAATATCATTTTACGGATGATTTAAAAGTATTTTTAGAAACGAGCTAACGAGCCGAGCCGAGCTTGAGCAAAATTCAAATTCATTTGAAATCAACTCATTTTAATGTTTAACCAATTAACAAGTATAATTGAAGCAATTTTGAACCGAGCCAACGAGCCCCACTAACGAGTTTTTTTCCACCCCTAATTGAGCCGGCTTAATCACCTGCCGTTTTGTGGACAGACTACGGGCGCCTGCCGTCTGCTGGTTGGACGGTAGGCGCCACGTGTCAACTATTGCGCTCTGCTGTCCGGTGACCGGACGACAGAAGCGCTATTTTTGTCAATACAAACCAAGTTCTTTTGAGCTTAAAGTTGGCTTATGCTTATACTGTCTACAGTTACTAGCTTTTAGACAGTACTTTTTAAGTCAGAGTCAATAGAAAAATTGTAGTAAAAAGTGTACTGAGTTCAGTTGTACCGGTTAAAATCATATACAACTATTTCTCTTTACATACTGTCTCTCGCGAACAGTCAGAATTTAAATATTTAAACCATAAACTATAAACCATCAGTCTAAAAGAACTCACCTTTAATAAAGTTGAAAAGGCGTGGCAAAAATTCGGCGCCGTGTCGCGTCGACACAAAGTGGGGGCATTACGGGCCTGTTCTTTTCCTCTGAAGCTGGTGGCTTTTGGCTTTTGCTACAGTACCTAACTTTCAAACAGAGTATTTTCTCAAGACAGGGTCTACAAGTTAAACGATATACACGTTAAAAGCCCAACATCTGTACCAGTCAAAATCGCAAGTGAATATCTGTCTCTCCGTAATATGTATCGTAAACAGCCAAAAGTCATAAGCCACAGCCGCAGCCAAACAGGCCCTACGTCTATACGCTTTGTTTCCTTTCCCACGATTTCATTTATCCCCCGGTTTTACTGTTGTGGTGGCTCGCCGTTGTTGCTCTACCTCTGGCGGGTGGGCCCACACGGCGGTGAGGAGGGAGGGGGAACGGAGCACGTGGGGTGGGGGTGGGGGCTTGGCGCACCTGGGGTTTGATGTGGTGGAGGGGGAGGGACTGACGGGTGGAGCCCGTGGTATGTGACGCCATGTCCCATTCCTTTCCTTCTTTCCAGTTTTAAACTTGCTAGTTTCGAATTTCAGTTAGATGCCCGCGCCAATTTGGTGTTAAGCTTAAACTTATTTGAAACTGGCTCTATGGTGTCGCTTATTCATTTTTTTTTTCAAATAGTGTCTACTGTCTACCATGTTGCTCACACGGTGGCACCCTTTTTTTTTTTGCATCGGCTGTGTCGGGGATATATACTCTGGTTGTTTGGGTAAATTTTGAGTACAGAAATGTGCATTATGAAGCATGTGCACATATATGCTCATGTGGTGAAAAAACAACGATCCAAAATGTTTGTTGAGCTTAAGGTTCTGTTCGTAACCCAGGAATTTCATAGGAAATAGAATAAACCCTATAAAATTTCTTTGGAATTCCTCCATTTTAAACGTGGAGTAAATGGTTCCTGAGTGATTGTGGGTGCTGATTAGGCTAACTTGCTAAGCAAGATGCTGACAAGTGGCTTGTGAAGTTGAGCCCTAATCAAAGACAAGTGTCATGTTAGGCTCATTACGCAGTTTTGGGCACGTTAATTGTGCTCCCTTGGAACCTTGGTCACAATGTGGGCCAGTACGACACGACACCATACAGTAACTTATTCGAGCTAATCGTGTCAAGCCTAATCAGGTCATGTCCTATCCAGACCTATATCGTGTCATGCCGGATGATCCATTTGGCCAGGTTGCTCAGCTCCCCGTTGCACGCGTGGATGATGTCAGCCCACTTTTATCCACTCCTATATAAAACAACAGCAAAAAAAAAAATACAAGATTCCACCCTTCATAACAAAAACAAAAGTCAAAATGTCCAAAGTAAGTAGGCATATCTGTAGTAGTTTACGAAGCATATCCAATTAAGTAACATGCATGCCGGTTACTTGACCGAATTAAGCCACTCGGCACGATGAACGCATCAAGATCAAGCCATCAGCGTAACTACCGTCACAAGTAACACCTCCCGTATTAAGGGCCTGTTTGGGACTGCTCCACTTCAGATTTTACAGCTCTGCTCTAGCTTTATCTTGCCAAACACCTCCAGCTCCTAAAACTCCACTCCGAGAAAAAAGTAGAGTTAGGGGCCAACTCCACGTTTTTTGTGGAGCACCTCAAGAGGTACTCCAGGATTTGGACTTTTGTACCTCCTCATGGAGTTGTGAAGAAATTACCCACCATTGCCATTACACAGTTCCCCTCCGTACCAATTCGATCTTTTCCTTCTCCCCACCCACCGCGCGACTCCTCTCCTCCTTCCCCCGACCCGCGCCGCTCCTCTCCTCCTCCCCTGACCTGCGCCGCTCCTCTCCTCCGCCCCCCACCCGCGCCGGCCCTCCTCCTCTCCCCCCCACGCGCGTCGGCCCTCCACCTCTCCGCCCCACGCGCCGGCGCTCCTCCTCCGCCCCACCCGCGCCGCCCTCTCCTCCGCCCCGACCCGCTGCTCCTCTCCTCCGCCCCGACCCGCGCCGCCTCTCTCGCCCCCCCGCGGCGCCTCTCTTCCTCTCCGCCCCCGCGCGCGCCTCTTCCTCTCCGCCCTAACCGTGCGCGCCTCTTCTCCGCCCCCCACCCGCGCCCCTCTTCTCCGCCCCCACTCACGCGCCCTTCTTCTCCGCCCCACCCGCAGTAGGAAGGCGTGCACGCGCGAAGAAGAAAAAGGAGGATCTGGTATGCTTGCATGCAAATTTGCTACCTAATACCTTTATTCAATAATGCAATGTTGGTGATCTATCATGCATGGCGAATTACAAAATGTGCTGACAATGTGCTGATAAATGAGGATGATCTATCATGCATGGCGAATTACTGAAGAAAAAGGAGGATGTCACTTTTGTATTGCCAATGTGCTGACAAGTTTAAAGGCTTGCTGTGAATGCTTGTGGGCATATGTGTTTGCTCTGTGATGATCATAGTCCATAACTGAGTGTGATCTTGTTAGAGGAATCGAATTTGAGCCCTATTGTTGATATTACTGTCATCTTGTTAACATGCTCTGTGATGATCATTGCCCTGCCTTACATGAAGGTAACTTGGTAACTGCAGAAAGGAAGATCTCCATGTTGTTTATTTGATAACAATCTTGTTTAACTGCTCTATTTTTCGGGTGACTACTGTGCAGGCATATGGGAAATACTACCTTAGGATGCCCAATAAATGGAATTTCTCCTTCGACTACTACTATACATCTGCTCTTTCCATAGTTGTATATGTTCCAGTTACCCCCTCCCACCTCTCAATTGTCGTTCATTTAGTGATTGGCATTACAATTGCAATTGTCCTCCATTTTAGTGATTGACACCATAAGCAAGCAGGGTCTGACAAGATTTTGTTGTTTCATTTGGACGATCGCAGAGGTCCGCACATGTTCACTTATATGCTCGCCAGCGGAAGAAAGCATTATCAAAGGCAAAACCGCATAATGTCGCTGATGAGCTTTCGAGAACATCTTGTGTGACCTCTCGCTTTGATGGCTCACGTTTGCTAGTCTTTCAGTAGAAGTTAGTAGAGTGGGAATGTTAGAATACAACTCTTGTCATGAATTGTCCAATATGTGTTGTACCAAGAATTATATTAGTCTTTCCATGGCTAAATGATTGATCCAGATCGCCAAACTTGGTGATGACTGCAGTACTATATATTGACTCTTTTTTACTTAATTAATTAAAGTTGGGTGATTTTCCATGTTGATTATTGGCTTCTTGTAGTAAACCATTTTTTTCTGTCACTGGAATAAATTCCCCGGAGTAGCAACTAGCAAGATTCAAGGAGGATACCATCACCATTTGCTTTAGGTTAATGTGCAGTGACTGTTCTTATGTGAAAAAAGATTAGATGAATTGTGAGGTAGTGAAAGGAGCTAAATGCATCTGTCCATTCAATGACTGAAGGATGGAATTATTTGACCAAAATATTTGTTTTTTGGTTTTCTCGAATAAATTAATTGCGATTATAATATTTTACATCATATTTCAATTGGCAACAAAAAAATATTCAGTTACATATGCTCCGCACACATCAAAACATACACCAAATATCATTCAGGAGCACATTGGACCTTTCTCAAGGAAACCTCACATTTCTGGAGCTGGAGTTTGGCACGTGCCAAACAGAACCACCTGCTCCAGGAACTCCACAGTGGAGCTGCTCCATGGTGGAGTTGGTGGAGCAGAGCTGGAAAAACTGGAGCAGAATAGTCCCAAACAGGCCCTAACACGCAACGTTATATCGGATCGGAGGGAACATCAATTCTTGCGATCGCCGGACGGCCAGCCGGCGGGCCGGCAAGGTGTGGGCCCACCATCCACCAGGTTTACACGCATATACTCACGGGTCGGCACGTACTCACGACGAGGCTGCCGCCTCCGCCCCGTCATCTTCGCTGTCATCTATGGCCCTCCGCTGCTGCCTTGTCCGCCTGCTCTTCGCTGCTGGCGCCCTGCGCCTAAGCCGGAGCACCACGACCGTGTCGGTGAACGCCCGGAGGATGTCCTTGTGCACTGTCCGGTCGTTGAGCTGGAGGTAACAGAACAACAGCTCCTCCATGAAGTCCCAATCCGCCGCCGCCGGCGGCAGGGCCGCGCCGGCGGCGGCCTCACGGCGCGCGTCCACCATATCCCACATGAACCGCCGGAAGTCCTCGTACGGCGAGACGGAGAAAGTCACCACCGCCACGCCGCCACCGCTACTAGTTTTCAGGTCTAGGACAACGGAGCGAAATCGTTGCAATAGGGCCAAAATAGATGCAATATGTACCTATTGCAACACATCACTTCCGTTGGCAAGCGTGGCAAGTACTTGCGTGCTTAAAAGATTGTGCAACGGATTGTGGTTTCGTTGCAATACCTATGGTTATTGCCATGCAATGTGTTGTGGCAATTGTTTGTTGTTGCAACGAATGATGCCGTGGTGATATAGGCTATTGCCACGGCGTCAGCCGTGGCAATAGCTTCTTTTGCCACGAAGTTTGGTCATGGCACTAGTATCATTTGTCACGAAAATATTGCGTGGTAATAGGTTCTATTGCCACGCCAATGGTTCGTGGCAATAGACCCTATTGCCACGGAGAGCGATTCGTTGCAAAGGATATATTGCCATGGGAGGCGTTTCGTTGCAGCAGGTTTAATTGCCACGGGAGGCGTTTTGTTGCAATATGTTTTATTGCCACGGAAGGTGTTTCATTGCCATAAAGTTATTACGACGAAATATATTTTGTGGCAAATAGATCCTATAGCAACGAACATTGTTCATGGCATATAGTGGAATTGCAACATAGTAGCGGCGTTGCAATGACCTATCACAACGAAATACCAATTTTGCATACAGGTTTATGGCAACAAGAAATTTATGGTAGCATATTGAGCATATGATATTTTATTATAATTTGTTGTTGCAAATTAATAATCAAATTAGGAACACGGCTGGATCAAAAACACATATATTAATTCAACACATAATAATTTAAAAGTTCCACCACTCAAGAAGGAATTACATATCAATCTCCAAACTTAAACTACAAAGTTTGTAACTAATAACAAAAGCACTATCACTTCCATTCCATTTGTCCTTGCTTCTTTGCCATGTTGAATTTCCTGACTCGACGACGCCACGACTCTGTTTGCCCTGATCAAATTGTTTCATCCTGATAGAACATGAACAATAAAGAGGGACCTTAATGTGAGTATTGTCCAGCAGCACATACTTAAGTATATCATAGTGCAAGTTTAGAGATACGAGTTATAGCTGAAAATAGCAATCCTAAGTTCTCAAGTTCAGTTGCGTAGCAAAGTATTTAGTAAGTGATTCCAGCAGAATTATTTAATATCATTTTATTTACCGATATATAGTAGCCCTACTTCACCTGGCATAATTGTCTAGTTGTTTAGAACAGTATGCTATATTTGACATAAGAACAATGACTGATGAAGATTAATCACATTTTCATTTCATACCTGCAGGTCCCTCCTTTTCTTCGAACGAGTTGTAGCAGTATTCTTCAATTGTTGTGGAGGAATGAAGTTCGATGAACCATTATTAACAGCGACATTTTGGAAGAGACATCGGTTAAGATTAGAAGCTCGAGTGATGCGAATAGGTGGCCTAGCATCTTTTTGTGTGGTCAAGATGCTTGCTGGGTCATTCTGCAAATGTAAAATTTAGAATAAAAAATATTAGCATCCTGATGCGTACTACTATTAAAATATGTTCAGCATGCATGCATCAATTGAAGTTCAGAGAAGGTACACATCAGGAGGTCATCAATAGAATGTACAAAGTGGAAATCCCTTATGGTAGCAAACTATTTGCAAATTTTGTTACCTGTTGTAATGTTTCTTCTACATGTTCAGGTGTCTTTTCTGTGGTGTTCAATGTACTATCTGGGTTAGTCTTATCCAATGTTGTCATGTTTTCGTTTTCCTCACTTGGATTAGCCTCGCTTTCCCTTGTGTTCAATATACTTCCCTGGTTAGCCTGCATATGGACCATGAGGAAAAACATTAGGGCATGTAAGGCCGGGTAGCTGCTGCAAGCCATCAACAACAAACAGGCAGCAATAGCTGCTGCTGCGTATGTACAGATGTATTACCTGTAATGTTGCTTCTCTCTGTTGTGCTAGCAATGAAAGGAACTCTTGCCTAAGTTGTTCTCTTGCGTTCCTTTCCTTCTCCAGTTCCTCTTGCATCTCTCGCCTAGTTTCTTCCCTTTCAGCAACTCCATTTGCAATTTGTTCCTTTAACATTTGCACCTCATCTTCGAGCTCATTATTTTTTCGTTGGGCTGCAGCTGAAGCACGGGATTGTTCATCAAGTCTGTCTTTCAACAGTTGGCTTCGTGTGGGATATTTCGCCATGTATCCATGACCATGAGCTTTGCATGATTTGGTACCGATGCTTTCCTTGTAACTTGACTGGAAAGCAATATTTTCCTCTTCAAGCTGTAAGGAAGTCTCTATCTGCTCTGTTGATAGGTCAGTAATTTTGAAGGCTGCATCATCCTAAGTGTGATAAGAGAAAATAAGAAGTTAAATTAGTTAAGTTTTATGCACAAAATTCTGAAAAATGTACTAAGTCATGAACAAATTAAATTTACTACTCACATAGACATCCCTAGAAGCGTTGTTTGACCATTCCCGTTCTTCGTGTGGGTAGTCATCCAAAGAGTCGATCAGTTGGCTCTTCTCCGGATTTGGGTCTCTAAGATGACAAACATTGTGCCTTGTGAACAATTGATCATTTAAGAAAAGAATCGATAAGTTTAATTTTCCATTACCGCTCGTAGCTACATTGGGAGAACGGTTTGGATCCCATTACATGCTTGGTCTTCTGCTTTTGACGGTTTTGAGTTTTGGTGCTGACCCTCTGCAAAAAGTTTACAAGTGCACTCAACAAAGCATTCCTGTCACCATATATGTATTAAAAAAATAAAGTAAGACACCAATGTTCAAATTCTTCGGCTAAGGTGTACGTGCTGTCACTAATCAAATAGGTCACTGATCAATAGTCAACTATTGATATAAAATGATGTACGTGCCTTATTTTAACTACTCCTTACAAAGGTGTTCTGGAGCTAACTCCTATATGCCTTATGCAGCAATTGTTCAAAGTCTAAATAAGAATTATATGCATCCTAAATAGTGGTAGTAAAAAGCATATATGTCTGTAACACATGTTGCTGCATATATTTTGTAATTGGTATTGCTAATGCATCAACTGTACAAGTCCATACATTAATGGTTACTATCTCAATTCCATTCACTAATTGGTAATTGCAGAGAGAAAATTGAACCTTGAATTTTTCAGTTCCAAAATACATTATCAAGGAGTGCCATTCGACAATGTCTATATCTTGAGCTTATGTTTCATTCGCTCAGCGTAAGTGTTGTATGCCTTGTATGTAGAACGAATGTTGATCGCCATCCTTTGTCTTGCTCTTTAGCAATGTCCCATATCTTTTCCGTTGCATTCTCAATGTTTGGAAAATCCCACCTACTCTGCTTGGATTGAAACAGAAAGTGAAGGTGAAGTCGTATGTAATTATTTACCAACAAATAAAAAGATGCAACTTACTAGCAAATCCTCTGCTATTGTAATTTTGACATTTTGCTTTATATCTTTCCACTTTTTGACTCCAATAAGTGGAGCCCTCTTTCTTGTAAACATTACCACTTCATCCACAAATGTTCGAGAGTTTTCTCCTACGGGGCCTCCTAACCTTGCTGAAAATTGAATTGATAGTTTCTGCGATGCATTCTTCACTCTCTTGTTGGCTGCTGCTAAACCTTTAAGGCATCCACGTACACCTTTCTTACACTGTTGGGAGCCACCTCCTTATGAGCAATTTAAATGTCATTTAATGTACACATTCAGCAAGGACCAATTGAACCTAGAAAATAGAATTGATAGAAGGATAGCATACCATTTTGTTGTTGCTTGTTTTTCCGAGCATGAGATGGCCTCTCTGGTGGTGTTGGGTCGCTGTCTTGACTTTCCTCATCTTGAAGGCCAGCTGGATTGTTGGTATGGTCCTCTTTCAAAAAGGATACTGCACACATTATAATACTCATCAGAGAAATATATGTGAGTTTGTAAAACTAATAATATGCTTGCATAGTTCAGTGAAAGATTTGAAAATTACAGATATCATCAAGATGGCCTTTCGTCCTTAACTATTCCTTATATGTTTTGATTGTTTCATCCTGTAGTCATCCATAAATTCGCAAGCCATGAATATATGTTAGTGCAAGATTGCCAATTCAGTACTTCTATTAAAAACAGTGCGATTTTAATTGTAGCAACATATATAACTTACAGTGTGTTCTTCCTCGGCTTGCAGATTCGCTAGCCAAACCTTGTATGCATCAAGTTGTTCATTTGTAATTGGATCATCACAATTTTGTTGACTCCTCTTTCGCTTCATGGGTGTTATGGTCACCGATTGTCTTTTACTCGCTCCTTGACACTACTAATCGGACTTCCCTTTCATCTTGATTGCTTTCAATCATTACATCATCACGACTATAATCGATCGGCTCGAGTTGCTACCGCCTGCCACATCGCTTCTTATAGTATAAGAAGTCCCTAAGCGAGTATCCAAGCTGTTCTTTTAAACTTAACAATGTCATAAATGAGATATTAGTCCTATCAAGATCGCATCGAAGAATTCTTTTCTCGTGGTGCTCCTTGCATTGAATAACTAAAGTCCTGCTGACCCGACCCTTGTTTCGTTCTGTATGTATACATAGAGAAAGGTTAAATAGTCAAAATGCAGTTGTCAGTATGCAAAATCTGAGAGGAAAATAGTAGATGATTAGAATGAAACAATAAATAGGACGCTTCTAATTTACAACCTTCAGGCAATACATTACACTGCCTATATATATGTGACTCTCTGATAGGGTATGAATGACAATATGTCCAGTTGGCAACACCATTTTTTTTGTTTTCTTTTTTAGTCTATGTCCTTGTCAGTTGGACATTCTTTTGGCAAAAATACAACCTACTAGTCCAAGTAGAAAAGTCCAAAGTATACTCTCATGGCACCTAACCATTTTATCGTGATGCCTATTGAGTCTTCTTTACACCAGGCCAATTACGTGGTATGACACACTATATTATGTACAGTTAACTTTCACTGAGAATTTGGAATAAACGAGATAAATTTGAGATATTCCAATGTTGATTCTGTAGAGACCGGCTATCCCTTTTTTTAATTAAGAATGAGAATTTTTTTCACTGAGAATTTGGAATAAACGAGATAAATTTTTAATAGGTTACCATTGGACCCATGAATGATTAAATTAACACATGGTGACAGTCATATAAACCAAGAACCTTGAGACCAATACTTGATCTGTATGAGGCCTTTCTGATCCTCTACAGCAATGCTATTGTTTTTTTTTTCTCCAATTGGTCTATCTGTATAATATGTGCAATGATTGATGCGCCATTTTACAACTATATCTTGATGCCCTTAGATCAAATTGACTTGCAAACATTCTATTTATCCAATTGATTGATGCCAGTTGGTATATTAATAAATCCCTACCCATTTTTCACAATAGTTATGGTTGTTCTGACTGGAATATTTTGCCTATTCATTTTGGTTTAGTTTGCTATTTTTCTCAATGCAGATGAATAAGGTAAGGCTGACAATTAGTGAGTAAACATGCCTAAAAAGTGCAAAACATAGAAATCCTCTTAGTCTTATGTTAGTATGAGTGTATGACAAAAAAGAAAGAAAACTAACAACAGTACAACCGTACCGTGACAAGCCCTCATCAACACAAATGAATGTCATACCCACCAAACAACACCAATAGCAGAACAAATTATAAAACAATTCAAATTCCTTAATAATTCACTCAAGATGACTCGTACATTGTGCTGAGGTATGTTTTAGGATGGCAGAATTATACAGTTAGGAGAAACAATGTGTGCATCAACTCATCTTTTCAGTGTCTCCGCTTGAACTTAGAAAAATACGTAACCATGAAAGATAACATTAGGCATTTGTACAACCATGGATCAAACCATTGGACATTTCACATTTGTATGTTAAAATTGCACCGCTCTGTAATGCTAACAGGTACAACTAGAACATGAATCAACGTGACTCAAATCAATAACAGTTTGCAGTACTTCCTGTAATGGGTGTGTGATTCCCAAAACCTATTGTCAAAAAAAACTTTTACCACTCACCACCAATAAAAACAAAGACAACAATATCTGACGATTTCAGGGAAATTAGCCCCCTGAAGCAAACCAACCATCAAATCAAATGAACAATGATCCAAACAAGGAATTGTTGACACAGCAACCTAATCTATCTGTTCCCTCCCCTAAGAGAGCCTAAAACAACCCTCCCAACTTAACAACAGATATCCAATTCACACGCCACGACCGCATCGAAACCCTAGATCCAAAAACCATCCCCACACACACAAACTTCATTTAGGTATAACTTCCAACACTAGCCAAATTGACACTTTTTACTACCTGAACCATTGAACAGGTCCTAATGCAGTGAGTTCTGTGATGTTTTGTAGGGAATACAATAAGACCAAGGATATCCGTCCCCAATAAGTAAACAGAACGAATGGTTTTCCCACGTATTATTAAATCAATTGAATTGTGAAATACTGAATGAAATACTAGAAAGAAAAGGTTCACGATATACTTAATCCTTTGGGTTCTTGCCCACATTTCTAAGAATTGGCAAGAAAGCTAACAAGCTAAACCTGCGGATGGAAGCATCATCCGTGCCGTCTTCTTCAGCGCCAGAAGTTTGAGGTGGAACCCGTCGGTCGGCCCTCGTGATGGCGAAATCCCCGTCGGTGGCGTTGGTGGCGGCCGAACCAGTGATCGGCGTCATCGATGGAGTCATCGCCATCGTCTTGTCGACCTAGGAGGCGGCGGGGGGAGGCGACGGAGGCCGAGGGGGCGGTGGGCGTCGAAGGGGCCGGGGAGGCGGAGGGAGACGGGAGGCGACGGAGGCGGAGGCGGTGGCGGTGAAGGGGCCGGGAGGCGAGGAGACGGAGGCGGCGGAGGCGGAGGGAGACGGAGGCGGGAGGCCGGGGAGGCGACGGAGGCGAGGCGGCGCGGGGAGGCGACGAGGCCGAGGCGGTGGGCGCGAAGGGAGACGGGAGGCGGAGGGAGACGGGGAGGCGGGGAGGCGACGAGGCCAAGGGGGCGGAGGCGGAGGGCGACGTGGTCTGGGCGTCTGGCGGCGGAAGAAAATAAAATTTGTATATCCCGCGATGGTTTTGGACGTGGCTGAGAACTTTGGGCGGTATGTGCGTAATGTGGGGAAGTTATTAGGGAGGGAAAATTTTTATAATTTCTATTAGGGAGGGAAATTTTTTTATAATTTCTAAAAATATAATAAAATTAAAAATAAATCAATACAGCACACAAGCACAAGGTCCTCAATTTAAACAAAAAAATTATCATCTCCATGTCCTTCAGAATTCACAGGTGCGACAATTCCATCATCTATGTAGGTGTCATCATCTTCGTCGTCATCGTCTAAGTCCTCATCATTGGGTTCAGTGCAGGAACCGTCATTATCTATGATGAAGCATCAACACTTACCCTTCCATATCATTCCTTTTCCAATTTGTCAAGTCTTCATGTAGGCGGGATACATTCATGTCTTCCAATTAACGACCAGCGACTCAACATCGGGTTCTCCTCCTTTTCGCACCTACAGCTGGGCATGGAAAACAAATTCCTAGGTTTCATGCGAAGCATCATGGCACCAATTCGGTTTTGTCGCACAAGGCACATAAAAACCTGCTCACCTTGTGTCCCTAAAATGTAAGGCTCGTTGAAATATCGAAACGAGTCTTATCAACATCGACGATCCCGTATTGATCCTTGCTGAACCCTCTTCCTTTCTTCGTAGTAGCGTGATTACATCGCACAGTCACACCAAAAAAATACGACTTCTTTTTGGTTGGCAAAATCTAGCGTGATAATTGTTTTAATCATGCCATACCAGTCCATGTTGCGGTCTTGTCATCGCCCTTCACAAAGAACACCACTATTTTGTGTAGTTAGGTTCTTCTCTATGGCAATGTCAAAGCAGATATCCATTTATGTAGCATCTGTTGAAAAATCGAGCCCGATGGTCCGGTCCACGGGAAAGGGTATACATTAGATCACTTGTTTTCCTTCTTCATATAGTTTGGAGATCTGCACTTAGTTCAAAGAAAAACTATTAGGCAAATACGTGACAGCATAATGAACCAATAAATAAAAAAATAGTAACTCACTTTACGCTCAAACCACCTACAAATTGCTCCTTGTGACGGGTTTCAACATTCTGTGCACTCATATTTCTAAGCTCATCCTTGTGCTTACTAAATTAAAACAAAAAAGAGGGCATCAATTAGTTGAAAACAAGAAAAATAATATATACTTGAAATTTAGTACATCTAAAGTACAACTTACTTAATCCATGTAATGGCCTCATCACAGTTTGTAATTACGTAGTGCCTCATCCGATGCAACTCCAACCTAGAAAGTGACTCGATAGTACATTCTTTTTTACTATAGTCAATGCTCCCAAATATGCTTAGCCCAGATGGTGGTTCGTTCACAGCAGCGCTTTCATGCCGCTCTGGAAGATTAAGCTTGGTGTCGACGTCTTCCAAGAAGAGAGAGCAAAATGTCATGCACTCCTCCGAGATATATCCCTCGGCTATTGAACCCTCAGGGTACGCTTTGTTAATTCCTCACATAGCCTTTAAGCGTACGTAGATACCTCTCAATAGGATACATCCATCTGTAACACACGGGACCTCCAAGTCTAGCCTCCTCAGCTAAATGAACTGGCAAATGCATCATGATATCAAAAAAAGCTGGTGGGAATACCATCTCAAGCCGACAAAGAGTCTCTCCAATCGAAGTGCTCAAGTTTTCAACCTCTTTTTCATCCAGCTCCTTTGAACATATTGCATTGAAAAACCTACTGAGCTCAATCAATGGGATAACAACATCTTATGGCAATATGTTACGTACTACTAAGGGTAAAAGTTTCTGAAAGATAACATGGTAGTCATGAGTTTTGAGAGTAGACGACTTACACCCAAAGACATTCACATTTCTTGATATTGGAGGCGTAACCATCAGGCATTTTCACCCCTTCTAGGAATTTGCATAATACCGTCTTTTCATCATTACCTAGGTAGTACAAAGCTGGTGGCAAAGTATACTTATCATTCTCGAGCAAAGGATGTTGATCCTTCCTTATCCCTAGATGTTGCAAGTCTAGCCGAGCCTTCTCACTTTCCTTAGATTTATATTTTATGTTGAGCAAAGTCCCCAATATGCTCTCACATATGTTTTTCTCAATGTGCATCACATCCAAATTATGCCTTATAAGCAATGAGCTCCAGTAAGGCAGTTCAAAAAAAATACTCTTCTTCCTCCAATTGTGCCATCTAGATTCTTCTTCACGCTGCTTCCTCTTTCTTGTTGCCTTCCCGAAGGTCACTTGCTCGAAACTCTCGTACTGTTCCATTACTTGCTGACCAGTTAGTGGCACTAGAGCCTCCCTATTTTCCACCTTGTTGTTGAAGCTGATCTTGTTCCTGCGCCACCTGTGGTTCGAAGGCAAGAAACGGCGGTGTCCCATATAGCAATGCTTGGACCCGAATTTCAACCACAAGTAGTCAGTATCCTTGTGGCAGTACGGACATGCAAACTTTCCTTTAGTGCTCCATCCAGATAGCATTGCATATGCAGGAAAGTCGTTAATTGTCCAAAGTAGAAGTGCACGTAGAGTAAAATTTTTCTTCAGCTTTGCATCCCATGTTTCAACACCCTTTTCCCAAAGATCCTTTAGCTCATCGATAAGGGGCTGCAAATATACATCAATATTCATTCCTGGAGATTTATTACGGTATCAACATCGACATCATCCAATATGGTTGTTTCAAACACAACCAAGGAGGCAAGTTATAAGGGATTATGATCACAGGCCATGTAGTGTATGTAACATTCAACATCCCAAATGGATTGAAGCCATCAGATGCAAGGCCCAACCTAACATTGCGAGGATCCAATGCAAAATCCTTATACTTGTCATCCACATGCTTCCATGCTAATGAGTCTGCAGGATGACGCATTTTCCCATCACGGACCAATCCTTCCTTATGCCATCGCATATATGATGATGTGGTCTCATTCATATACAATCTTTGAAGCCGAGGAATAAGTGGAAAATATCTTAGGATTTTACGTGGAGAACGCTTTTTTGCTCCATCAGTGCCACTAGCCTCATCATTTCCAACGGAATCGGCCGTTTTCCACCTAGACTCACCACATATTGGACATGTATCCATCTTAGCATAATCACCTCGGAATAACACACAATCATTCTCACATGCATGTATCTTCTGGTAGTCTAGCCCAAGATCTCGAACAACCTTTTGCACTTTGTCCAAGGTGTTTGGGATACAATGTCCTTTAGGGAGCACAAGCGAGAACAGATGAAGTATGGACTCCAAGGAACTGTTACTAAGTCCATACATGCATTTAATCTGAAATAGCCTGACAATGAAAGAAACCTTAGTTGCCTCCTTGCAACCTGGATACAATTCCTTCTGTGCCTCATTTAATAATTTAAAGAATTTCTTTGCTTGTTCATTTGGCTCTTCAATAGTAGAACCGATGATGTCACCACGAATAGCGCCATGCGATTATTGAAGAAACTAGATCATTGATAGAAGCCCCATCACCTGTTGCACCTTCATTGCGATCTCCTTCATCTTTGTTGTCATCGTCAGCCAAAGCTTCACCATTGCCTTCCTCTTCGATGAAACTTTCATCAAACCCTCTAACTAGCAAATGTCTTTCAACCTCATATTGTAGTCTATAGGACATGCAACGACACCTTGAACAAGGACAGGGTGCAGTTAAACCTTTAGATGTGCCTCCAAAAGTAGTTTCAATGAATTTCTTGAATCCTTTTTGCCACTCAGATGTTGACTTATCCATCCGCATCCAACTGCTCCCATCATGTGACATGCTTCCAATGATTATCAATCAAACAACAACAAATTAAAACCAATCTGTCCAAATTAACACTACCTGCAAGACCACAACATACACAATTTAAAAAGCTTATTAATGAAACAGAAAAAGCTTATCAACCACACAGCATAACAAAACACACTAATTCTATAAAGGGCCAAGAATAATCGACCGGCCAAATATCTCTACTACTTAAAAATTTGATCCTATTTAAAATTTGATCAAATTTTATTTAAATTTTGGTTAAATTTCATCAAAAATTTAAATTGTTTCGCCCAAAATTTACAGGGGAGAGTCCGATCTGGACTGCAATCCCAACCCCAACTCTGAAACGGAACTAGAGTCCTTAAGGGACTGGACTGCTGATGGCATAGCTCCTTTTTATTTCAGAGTTTTTGCTTTTACGGCTGTTCCTCAAATATGGAGGCTACTCAGATGTTTCTTCAGAAAAGAAACAACTATTTGCTATTCATCCTCCTATCATAAGAGTGGTGTATGATTAATTGATTAGTCTCTGATGGTTTGTTAGACTATGGAATGTCATTAACATAGAAGATATAGGAGGCAAATACAGATGATTTAACTGCATTTTATACGATGTATATTTTGATTTTGTGAGTAACCAAGGAAAGTGTGGGAACTAGAGATTTTTGTACAGCTAATTGATTTTCGTATAACTAATTGATGTATGCATTTTATAATTACTGTTTCAATAATTATTCTTGAAAACCAAGGCGCATCTCGATTGGCCACCTTTTGTGGTGCGATGGTTGAGTGCCCAATTCTTTCTATATCGGCCTTTCGCAGCATGCAAGTCGTAAGTGCATTTTCTTTCTCCAACTCTATTTCCAATTGTGTCAACCAATAGGTTGTCGTAGTAGCTATTTGATTATTTAATAACGTTGCTTCAAATAGTTGGTTAATGTATAGCATTGCCTCAATGCACGGGCATTTGAAATGTGTAAAACTATTATGTAATGAAAATAAATGACAGGATCTAAAACTATTATGTAGGCCAAGATTATTGGGAAAATATACTATTTCACAACCGAGCTCTGTTGTTGGCCCATTAGTCGGTGCTCTCCTTTGCCCAATGCCAGCGCCTCATGGGTGGCGGCACACCTAGCTCGCACTTCTAGCTTTAGTAATTTTAAGTCTGCCGCAAATCCACCCTCTTTTCACCTCTCTCTCCCTCCCTCCATCTTGAGAAAGTATTTCATTCTTATGAAACCTTTTATAAAATAATGTTTAATACCTTCCTCTTTGCAAGCTAGTCATTGAATCATTTTACTGCTGTAGGTGTAGATCCTAATGTAACCACATCTGAAACAAAGGAGGAGATGGATGCTCGGTCCGTGTTTGTTGGAAATGTACGATTTTCATATCTTTTGTCATCTAAATTTATGTTACTAGTCTACAGTTTCTAGTAGTTATGATATTACCTAGGTATATAAGATAACTGATTCATATGTTTCTTCTTACATGATGGTTATGCTTTTAAGCGATAGATACAAATTTATGTTCTAGCTAGCTACTTTAGTTAACTAGCTCAAGATTAATCCATCATCTTTGTTATCACTGAATTACCTGTAGCATTAATAGATGTTTCTAGTAAGTTGAATGTGTTATTGTTCAGCTATATGCTCTGAGACATATAGCAGATGTTCTTGATTAAATTGCATCAGAAAGTCCTAATGTCTTCAAACTTGGCAATTTGTGTGCCAGTAAAGTTGCTTAATTGCACTAATGTTTTCTTATGCTGGGAAATACTCACCCACCTACTGCCCTGTTGGAAAAGGACCCATGTCACAAAATTATGTCCTATGAGAGATTAAAAGAACAAGATGAGTGAAAATGAAATCATATGTTAGGTCTTGATTTTGGAAAAGGGGTGTGGCTGGTACATCAGGTTCCTTCTAATCATTCATTAGTGACAACCTATTCAGTAAGTTTGAAAGTGGCCCTGTGACTCTGCTGGAACAAGGTGGAAACCAGTTTGATTTTCGTCAGTTTTGCGGGGAAATTCACTCACCCAGAAGTACATTGATATTTTTCCCATTGGCCATTGCTTTTTAAAAACGTTTTGAAGTCGTGCACTGACTTGCAATTGTAATGTGAAACTTAAAATAACATCCATTGTTTGGAGTAACTCAGCATAAGAAATCCTAAAATCCCCTAGATTGTCTGGCTGACAAAATACCAAGGCTGGCTTGTACCAGTTGTATTTTCCAAACCATGGTTAGCATTACTGACTAATATGTTTCTGTTAATGCTGATATTCGTATATGAGTCATATACCCTGGAATTCTAGGTTTATGCATTTAGTAATGGCCCTGTCAAGCGAAGAAATGTTCGCAGGAGGTATGTCTGTGATCTTGTACTCAATTGCTATGTTTATTTCTTGTGACCTTGAAATTGGAAGGAAATTATAGGGTGTGAAATGCTTTTCCAACGTAAAGGTTATCAGCCAAGAATTAGCAATGCAACTCTTATATCTAATGAGCTTCATATACAGCATGGTACATTTTCTTTTCCGTTTTATTTGGCTTCTTGGTAGGACAGTTATGAAGTTCTACTATCAAGTTTTCACAAAGTTTGATTATCAGGTTGTCATATATTTGTGGTCATGATTAATTGTGTGTTCATGATGATGCAAATTTCATGTATACTTCTGTTTTCCTGCACCAGCTGTTCTTGGTCGGTGGTCACACTGTTGCTAACACAGAAATTTTTTGTTTCTGTTCATTTTTACAGATCAAGGAGCCCACCCAGGAGGAGATACTGATGTTGTCTCTCCACCATGCCATTAGTTGCGATTGCATGCAATATGGTGGGGGTTTCAGGCTTTGCTTTGCCAATTTCATGGGTGTAGTTCGGTGCATGAGCTTTGGCTTCGGTACTACCTATGACGGTTGTATTGCATTTCCTCGTGCTCTTTTTTTTTCTGGATGTATGTGTGTTGCAACATGGTACTCGAATTTTAGACTGGGGATTGTAACCATAAAATATGGTACTCTGGAATGGATGCTTGAGCTTTTATATATGTCACTGAATATTGAGTTTTGCATTGTCTTTATCCGTTATTTTTTCAACCTTTTTTGATTTGAGCCAAACTGAGCGTGTGTATATATATACTAGCCTCATAGGCGCGGCGTCACGCCGCGCCAGCCACCGTGTGTATCGAAGTAAAAGAGGCGATAATTCGTGAGGAGTTTTTTTAAAAAAATCGAGGGCGCATATGTATTTTAAAAAAAAGCCAAAGGTTTTTTCATAAAAAAGCGAGGGCCTACACGTAACTAAACGAGGACCCGTACGTAATTTAGAAAACGCGGGCCGCTATCCTGCAAAGTACACAAAATTTCGGTGAAGTGGAGGGTTGTTTTCGCAAAAAAAACGTTTTAAAAAAACCTAACAGGAACCTTTTCGCGAGGAAAAAGGATCTTTACGTAATTTTTGAAAAGTGCAGAGTTTTTTTGCAAAACCGCTCCCGACAGATGAAGTTTGGTGTGCACGCGCCCGCCGCATGTGAGCGCGCGCGACGCGACCACCTCCTCCGCGCGCCGACGCGCGCCACCACCGTGTGTATCGAGTAAAAGAGGCGAT
This sequence comes from Dendrocalamus sinicus, assembly GCA_036346575.1. NCBI lineage: Eukaryota > Viridiplantae > Streptophyta > Magnoliopsida > Poales > Poaceae > Dendrocalamus > Dendrocalamus sinicus. The sequence continues at coordinate 63,992 of JAYEVI010000469.1, read as the reverse complement.
AATTCGTGAGGAGTTTTTTTAAAAAAATCAAGGGCGCATATGTATTTTAAAAAAAAGCCAAAGGTTTTTTTCATAAAAAAGCGAGGGCCTACACGTAACTAAACGAGGACCCGTACGTAATTTAGAAAACGCGGGCCGCTATCCTGCAAAGTACACAAAATTTCGGTGAAGTGGAGGGTTGTTTTCGCTAAAAAAACCTAACAGGAACTTTTTCGCGAGGAAAAAGAATCTTTACGTAATTTTTGAAAAGTGCAGGGTTTTTTTTTGCAAAACCGCTCCCCGACCGTACGAAGTTTCGGTGGCCACGCGCCGGCCGCAGCGCGAGCGCGGGCGACGCGGCCACCTCCTCCGCGCGGCGTTTCCCCGGTCTGTAATATACGAAGTATTCAGCTTCAGCACCACCAATGCTAGCAGGCGTAATATTTGACGGAATTAAATTGGAATAGTTGGCTTCCGCAGTGGCTAATGCGAAGATATCTATGTTATCCTGAACAAGGGATTAAAAAAATATGTGCTGATGAGCTGATCCATGTTGGAAGCATAAGAGGTTGAATTGAGAAATAATATTAAAAGTAACGCGAAGGCGATGGAGCAGCCAAGGCCAGCGACATCCTACAGAGGGTTTTTTCATGTGTGATGCATGGCTCTGGGCGAATCCATGTATGCCTCCCAATTATATCTATATCATTTGCATCTGTATAAGAAAATTGCTCTTAAACTCTCATAGGTACAACTACTAGGGGTAACATGGTCTATTTCCCTCAAATCCCCCCTTTTATGAATCTGGAGCTAACCTACCAGCCAAACGCTTTTCAGAAGCAGCTCCAGATTCTCAGAGAAGTGGATTCTCAGAGAATTTAGAACAGAAACTGAAAAATAAGAATCTGGAGCTCTACCAAAAAAACCCTTATTATTGTTTAGGTACAACATTTTTCACATATAATCACAACTGTGTTCGTGTCCTAGTGGTATGAGCGTTGGCTGCCAATCAAGAGGTCCCTAGTTCGATTCCTAGGTGGCTTCCCATTTTTTCAATTTTCATAAATTTTTTGCTGCATGACTGGATAGCTAAACAAAAGCCCACGAAACAAAAGAGTTGCAATAGAATACCATATTGCAACGAAACACACTACTCTATAGCAACAAAATTTACACGTGGCAATATAAATATGTTATTGCATCGATTTAGTTTTTCGTTGCAATACGCACCTACCTACTGCAACGCCGCTGAAGATTATTCCAACGAAAAAACACCGTGGCAATAGTATCACCCAATAGCAACGAAATTATATATGGTTGCAATAAGAGCAAATAATTGCAACGAAAATCAACACTAACGCAACAAAAGAGTGTCATGGCAATATATCCAACCTATTGCAACACTTTGTCAAAATGGTTGCGATAACACCAACCTATTGCAACGACATTCACGAATATCGCAATGCAATATAATAGTGGCAATAAAGTCTACCTATTGCCACCGTTTTGGAAAAACGTTGCAATAAGTCCTACCTATTGCAACTAATTTAGTGTTGTTGCGATGCGTTTCGTGGCTAAAGGGTCAGAATCTAGTAGTGCTCCCACTGCCAACCGCCTTGGCCGCCGCCGGCTCGTCGTTGTCCTCACTCTCACATTCACCGGCAATAACAACAGACGGACCAATCCGGAGTGACCGGAAGTTGACGGCGAGAGCGGCGTCGTCGTTGTCATCCTTGTGGCCAGTGGCGGATCCAGGAAAATTTTTTGGAGGGGCTGAAGTACCTTCAGGTCGACCTCAGCCCCTTCTACATTATACATCCATGGCTAAAAATTTAGGGGGGGCCCCCCTCCCCCCCGCTCCACCGCTGGATCCGCCGCTACTTGTGGCGGTGGCGTCGGTCGGAGGCGAAGGAGCGGGTCCGAGGGTGCATGCACGCGGAGAGGAACGAAGTGGAGGGCTTGTCGCTCTGGTTTGCATGGCCATGACCGTGGAGCTTCTTGAGGGCCTTGGAGAAGTGGAGGAATGGCTTGTGGAGCCTTGATGCTTCTTGTACGACATCTTGTCGGCCTTGGTTCAGGTTCGTTCTCTTGGTTCTTGAGGTGTCTTCGTGTTATACCCGATGGTTTGTGCAATGGTATTCAGGTTATATAAGGACACAAAGTGTAGGGTGAAGCAGACCGAAAATTTTCAAAATTTTGAGTTTTATTGAATATCAGCCAAATTAAAAAATTTGCGCAATTTGGAAACTTTTTTTTTGTTAAACCCACCTTCCTTAATTGACTTTCTGCCTTCCCTTGTTATTGGCGTCCATCCAAATCCCGTCTCCACCCCTGTTCCTACCTTCCACCCGGCTCACTCCTGTTCGCCGCTGCCATTTGCGACCTCCACAGTCGAGCTTGTCAACACCGTATTGCGCCTTGCCAAACTCTGAAACCACCCTTAATTGAGCCTGACCGCTCGCCGAAGTAGCCAAGGCCGAGTTCACCACCGTAACCCCACCCTCTCTCACGACCGACATGCCACGCTCGCCATCCTTGACCGCCACTACTCGCAGTCCGCTAACTCCAAGAGGAGACCGAAAGCCAAGATGCCACCGCGGCGCCATCCATGCCAACGGAGGCCCTTGAATTCTCCCGAGCGCTACCGTATCGTCCATGCGCCGCCTGCTGCCTCGGCCAAGCACTGCTCCCACCGCCACTCTCACTCTATAAAGCCCAGCCGACCACCCCAAGCAACTCACACTAGCTCCAATCACTCTTCCCTGCATTCCTTTCGCCACCTCTAGCCTCACACTGCCACCGTCGTCATGCCCTATGCTGGTAAGGACTCCAACTCAATTTTCTGCCCTAGTTAATTATTTCTTAATTCCCTGCAACCGTAGAACCCTCAAGTCACCGCGAACTCAAAGCCATCTTCTTTCGGCTTCCCTCTTAGCTCCTCGGGCATCCCCGCACGGCATGCGCCCGTCTCCTCCCCCATTTTCGTGCCTGCTCCCCTCAATTCTGTCGCAACCATCGCATCCCCGCACCATCTCCGGCGAGTGATTCGCCCCCAACCACCCTTCCCCGCCCTATAAATACTCTTCCCCAGCACCCCCTCTCTTCACCCCCCCCACCGCCTCACCTCCTCTTTTCCCCTCCTGTTCCTGAGGCTCCTCCGCGTTGTGCCTCCTCTCTCCACTGCTGATGATTGTCTACAGCGAGGAATCAACGCTGTTGCGAGTTGCCTAGAGCCCCGACGATGCCACCGTCGGTTTCCCCATGCCGCCGCGAATGCCCTCAGCCCCTCCTCCGACAAAATACGCCACCGGGATGCCACCACCACCGTTGACCACCTCCGCCGTCGCCCGAGCCCCATCCCATGGTGAGAATTCACCCCCGTGCCCTCCTCTCCCTCTTTCTCCCCTCAGCCACACTCACTGTGGCCCCTGCCGCCGATGTGGCTTGGTCTCCGTGCGTAGCCATTGACCGGCGAGCCACTTCAGCGTGCTGCTCCGACATGGCATGCCACTCAATGCCACATGGCACGCCACCTCGGCAAAAGACCACCACACCATTGCCTTATGCACTGTCAGCAGCCACCTCACTTCTCTGATCCATGTGTCAACCATGTGTCGTGCCAAGTTAGCAAAATTGGCCGAGTTAGCTGCCACATGTGAGACACGTCAGCACACAACCTCTCTAGTGCCACGTTATTTTTTAGTCCAGTCAGCTGCTACACTACCCGCCCTCGCCACCTCAGCCTCCTCTCAGTCCATGGACCTGGTCTACGATAGACCAGGCCCACGTGTCAGTCCCTAGCCCGAAAAATCAAAATCAGGGTTGATGTCAACATGACATCATAAAACCAATTTCCTTTAGGAAAATAATTCAGCTCAAAATAAAAATCCCCTACTGACATCATAAATCCCTTTTCCAATAGAAAACTATTTCCAAAAATCCAGATTTATTCTTTTTCTCTGATTTTAACCTTCCTTCATCCTAGCTCCGATTGAACCCATTCAAATTTCTAAATTCATCAAAAATTCCAATCTATCCATTTCTACCCTCCTTTTTAATATTTTGAGTTTATTGGAATTTATTTGAATTTTATTTGAGTTTGATTGGGTATGTTAATGTGTAGACTATGACGATTTAGAAGAATTCTTCGACGATGATTCACACTAATTCGTGGAGTAAGGCAAGTCACACACCTTAATCATGTTGATTCCAATTTTTAAATAAAACTATGTTGTTTTAAATTATTCTACATGCATATTTTTATTTAATATATTTCAATTCAGTTTTAAATTTAGTTATTTTCTACTTGTTAATGCCTCCTTTGATATTGATTCCCTGATACCTTGTCACCCTAGAATAAAAACTCTGGTTAGTACACTAATATGGACTAGAGAATTTTGTATCAAATGATTAGACCTTCTTATACATAATTTTTGTTTTGAGATAACTTTTCACATAAAATGATAAGCTTTTCAAATGTACTCTTGACTTTGGTGAGTCAAGGAAGGCTATGCATTATTTCAAAACAAAATATAAAACTTGGTTTCCACTTAGGCAAATAATTAGGTGGTGGGTGTTACCTGGCATGCATTATTATTCAGTGACAGAATGCTGATTCTTAGGCACAAGGGGTATGTGGTTTGAGCCTGAGTCAATTGAGGACCAGTCTGTGAGGTACTGCCACAAAGCTCTTTCGTACTACCATAAGGCTAGTATGAGACAGTCCTAATTGACTAATTTGTAGGTCCCAACTTGAGCCTCGCTGTAGGTTGAAAGTGAGTGTGGCGTAAGACATGTGAAGTCTTATTTTGCTCAAGAGGGAGGTCCCGATTTAGTGGATTCCTTACTGGGTGAAACTTTAATGTTGGCTTGGTCCGGTTTAAGGCTTTGCTTTGTAAAGGTCTTGTTATGGTTACTCAATCGCACACCTACGGAAACGTATAATGGTCAACATTATGAGATAATCATATCTTGTGGGTAAAGTTGTATAACCTCTGAAGAGTGTATAAATTATCCTGGATAGCCGTGCCTACAGTCATGGGCAAGCTGAGTAAAGTTTTCATGGATTAGACATTGTTATTCAAAATGGTTTCTAAAAAGCTTATGGATGGATAGAATCCATAAGAGATTAAAAACATATGGATGGATAGAATCTATATGAGATCTTTGGAAAAGATGGTCTGGGTGGGATGCCCGTGGTTATATTAGTGTGGGGGATGAACCTACACTAATGGTATTAATTTCATTTACAATACTATTTTTACTTACTATATTAAATTTAACAATTTCCAACCTATTTATTGTATTTCTTTAAATGCTGCTTTACGCTCAAACTAACCCTATGTCTTCCTTTGTTGCCTTTATCATTATGATGCATTCTCCTGTGTGACTTGTGAAGTACATTTTATATGTTCACCCTTGCTTATTCTGTTGCTCAGAAGAGGATTGCTTCGACTATAGTAATGACCAAGACGAGTAGGCCGTGTCTTACTGTCGTTTGCCTATGGGTAAGCTTGTTGGGCTTCTCCCGCGTTGGTGTTTTTCTTCCGCTGCTATTATTTAAATTTGGCCTATGGGCCGTGGATGTATGTTTGGGCAATCATGCCCACATCTAGTTAATAAATGTCATTTTGGTTAATATTTATCTTTGTTGTCCACTGTGTACACTAACTGATCCTAAACTAGTGCGATTTACACAAAGGATACAAGAAATTGCTGCTCCAGGGTCCAACATGTAGTCTAGCCCTGTTCACAAACCAAATTGATATTGTTCCAATCCAAAACCGGTACTGTCCTAGTCCTATCACTGTTCATAGAAACCCGTCTGCAACCATTTCGAACATCTCAAACCAATTTAACCTATTTTCAATTCTGTTCAACCAGACCAAGCACTGCATAAACCCCAACTGTCTAAATCTATTTTCTTATGTCTTTTTAGTTATTTTATTGTATTTTATTCCTAATTTGCATTCTGCAAAGTAGGACCTTATTTGTATTCATTCTTCTACGTTAGCGTCCGGATTCGACTAGTTAGTCAACGGAGAAGCTATTTGCATAACTAAGGTGGATAGTGTAAACCTAAAGCCTACAGTGAAACAATCAGACTCTAGAGGCAAGTCACATATTTTTGATCATGTTGAACCTACATCCCTTTAATTACTTAATTATCAGTACTTTTATTACTGCTATTTATGCACTGTTATTTACTTAAAATAGTAACTTAGAATAACATGATGTTAGCTAAGTCCTACCACTAAAAAAGCCCTATCTTACTTGATGGCAATATTCACCTTGACAAGTCTTAGTAATAATAAAATTTCTATATAATTATGCATGAATAGATTAAGAATTCAAATGTCTTACACTAATAAGAGATTTAGCGTCTTATCGATAGAATTACAAAATGATATTAGGGTTAAGGATGAATATCTACAAGGTGTTGGGGTTCTAGATGTGGAATAGCCCGCCTGTAAAGGGGGTGTATGGAAGCGGTAAAACCATACTTAACAACTGTAAATCCACTCAGAGTTGGGTCGTGGCATCTCTGATAGTGTGGCCCCATATCTACCGGGTAGAGGCTATATAAAGAGGAGAGCAGTGAAAGGTCTTGTTTTCTCAACTCAGTCGCACACTATATATTGGGTGTCTATTGCATGACATTGAGAGTTTAAGAAATACTGTGAATAAAGCTGGGCAACTCTGCAAAGTATGATAAATGGTATTCAAATACATCGTGCTCCCAAATAATGGAGTTGTGTTTCATGTGTGATTCCAACAACAAAGTATAAATAGAGTTTAAGGATTTGGAAATGAAAATTGTGGATAACAAACACCCTTCTGTTAATTAAGTACTATTTTATTGTTTTAAATTTAAAGATCCTTTATCAACAAAATTGCATACACTAATATTATATTACAACCTATGACTATCCATTTGAACTCCTTGTATATTAGTTATATAGCCTTCCCATGTGGCTTGCTGGGTACCTAGTGTACTCAATCTTACTTATTTTCATCAGAACAAATATCAGAAGAAGAAATGATGTTTTAAACTTTTGTGTTAGGATTATGACCGCACTCAAATGTAAATGTGGAGATTTCTTCGATTCTTCTGAATGTAAGTTAAGTTTTTGGGTTGGATGCCCATAAAGATGTTAAAGTTGATCGTTAGGTCGTATTTTAATCAATATAATCCTTTTAAATGATTGTGAGCAAGCATGATACTATTTCTATCCACAACTAAACTGTTGAACTATTACGAGAAGTATGATGGCCTTGTTTCCTAAAAAGGGGTTGTTACATCGGGTACCATTATCAAAAATAGGTATTTACTTTATGTATTGTGTGTGAAAATTCTTGAAATTTTTAGGATGTCAAGTTTAATTAGTTTACTAACTAGTTCGAAGAAGTTTGAACAAAAATTTAAAAGGTAACAGAAATTTTCTAAAAATATACCCTAATTTGGATTAAATTCGCATATTTAAAATCATGGTGCCCTAACACCATTTGTGTATAGCTTAGAGAGAGGGGAGGAGAGGTTACATATTTAGGTGTGAGTTTTGTGCACTTCGTAGACATGTCTATTGAAAACATTCAGTTCGTGACTATGGAATGAACATTCCTTCACCACTGCCTTATCCCTTTCTTTGTTCCTGTTGGCATATGGATAGGCCACACTAACACAAATTAAAATTTTCTACCATGTAAATTAGGAAGCCATACGAGTAAGAGATCATAAATCGTTACCACTAGATTCATAGTGTAGCAGAAGTGGAGTTGAAGCAGCTGATTTAACATAGTGCACATTGGTATAGTGGAAGTAATCAATCATCCTCTAGCCAACAGTCCCCTCCTCGTGATCATCCCGATTAGTGTTGCAGTCGTAGCACGCCTCTACCAAGTCCACATGTCTAGTAATGGAATGCCATGTGCTAGTGTGCTAGCACCAGCATGCCTGGTAGGGCCTGTGAGAGGTGACGGCAAGGGTTTCGGCATGTGTGAACCAGATGCATCCCTCAACCCCACGCCTTTCTTAATATAGTCCCTCGGTAGGACCCTATATTGTGGGCCCACCAAAGTGCGAAGCCCACTTGGCCCATTAGTAACAGATCTAATTCCAACTGATGTGTTTCAACCCGTTAAGTGTGTGACCCTGTAGATTCATGTATATTCAGCTGTGGCCCGAAAACTCCTTTCCAGTCTACAAGTTAACAATGGTCCCTAGTAGGACATATCGATTCTCAAATATACATAAATATCATATCGGATGAACCTACATAACACTCATGTACCAATTCTTTTGCCTTACGATACCAGATTGAACTTAAGGCGAGAAGCATACCATCCTATGATAGCTCGATCCTTCGCTTGAATCTGTAATGGATTACTCAGTTATGATTGACTCCTCAAACACATTCAGTATCCCCGTGCACTTCCATTCTAGCCACATTAAAGGGGCCAGGGATATCTTTCCCGTTATATACGAAGGATAAATTCTATCTTGATCCTCATATTTCTCCGCATGTTTCATAGTAAACCCGAAAACTTTCTTTATAACCGCCTAGTTATGGAGTAGTGTTTGCCAACCCCTAAGTAAACTATTATACATATCAAAAACTATGATATTATCAGGTCTAAGGATCCTACATACACTATATATGAGACCAACTGATAACACTTACAAATATAACAATTCTCGTAGTGTCTCATGGTAGCTCAATTCGATACCATATTATCTAACATGTGTTCACATTATTGATTTGATATCCCTATATCTATGATCCATGAAACATGATCATCAATCAATAGATTTGTTGATCTATAAATCATAATTGTCCTATAAAATAATATAAGATCAGGGATAACTTAGATTAACATTAAAGATTAACATTAAAATATGATTAAAGAGTTTCACAAACAAATCACATACGTGTTTATCAATATGAAAGATATTTATTCGATGGACAAAATAATATATTATTCAAAAGATTATAAACATAGAAGTCATACAATCATCTCCATGGCCGCCTTTAGGGCATATCACTAGTAGTTCCTCCACCGACACTTCTCCTCCATCAACAACAACAACCAGCGAGCTCCTCCCATGCCCATGCTCCATGCCCTCCCCACCCTTGCCGCTCTTCTTCCTCCTCTCTGGCGAGCACCGCACACCTCCACCACTGCCCCTACCTCTGCCCCAACACTCACAATCGGTTCCACCCTCACTGCCTAGCCACACTTCCCCTCTTCCACGTCCAACCTAATATTCAGTCACCTCACCGTGATGTGCCACTCACCTCCGCTGCCTACCGTCCTCCTCCAATCCGTTGGGCCGTGTCCCCCTCCTCTACACTCTAGGGTCTTGGTGAACTTTTTCATAACCCCACTGAACCCTAATGTCAGTCAACCATCATTGGAGATCCAGCCACTGTCGTCAGTCACTATCACCATAGAAGAACCTAGGTTTGTTGTTTTGTTGTGTGAATTTATTGTTTCTTGATCGAAAGGTGTTCAATCCATAATTATGGAACACAATAGCAATCATCATATGTATATATCTGATGGAGTGCTTGCACTTAGATAAACTATTTTTTTTTACTTTTTTGCTAACCTTGGTGTGAGCTTGACTAGTAATCCAATATGTCATTGTTAGGGGTTTGATATGAATATAGCTGCCATAGTCATTGGTGAGGATGGCGTCTCTTAAATTTGCGTCTCCTCCGTATCAAGTACGTGGTGATAATCAAGTTGGCAATGCCATGGGGTGCATAGAATTCCAAGGAGCAATTGTGGTAGCAGGGCCCTACTTGTCTTCTTCTTGTTCAAATTGGAGGATCATGTTTTTTGCAAATAAATCCTACGAGAGATGTTTAATTTATTCTATGTCATGAAATTTAGAAGGTCTAATATAGGTCTAAGGCCCTGTTCAAATGGGTTATGACTCTTGGCTTTTAGTTGTAATGGCACTGAAGCGACTACAAGAAGCTACGACGAAAGCTGGAGGTGTTCAATTTGGCTGTTGGCACTGTTGGCTTTTTGCTGAACTCATTTCCAAAACATTCTATTAGATACGTAAGGAGGTTGCATGTAACAAAATTATCAAGGGACATTGTGTCCATGTTCACATACAGAGGAGCTTGCAAACATTGCATGTACCAAGTGGACATTTATAATGTACATAGAAATGTAATAAGTGCGGAACGTATGGCAAGCCCTGTACCATGTCCATATCCATACCCTCCACACAATTTGCCACCTGGTTTGCAGAGCCTTGTGCTTGACCTGTATCCTAGAATTCACAGTCTAGAATGAAGTTGTGTAGCACCATCTTTGCGGCAATTATGGCAGCATGTGTTAGGAGCGCGAACGAGTCAGTGGAGGTGTTAACGTCATTGTTGTCTCCACCAGCCACCCCTGCCATGCTCATTTCTACATGAAACAATCAATGCATTTATGTTCAGTGTGTAGTGAAACAATATCCGAACAATAGCAATATTAGAGTTAGCAAAAAAATTACAAGAATGGGGAACTGAACGATATCACACAATTACACGAAAACAACTCAAGTCTGAAACAATAGACAATGATAGTACAATGCATAACACAGTAATGAAATGCAAGGTCCAAAATGCAGTGCGAGAAACAACAAAACTAGAATGTGCAACATGGAATAGCAGTGTAAACATGGACCACCCGAGCAGGGATGTTGGTAAGGTTATGGCCATAGTGGCATGGCATGGGCTTGGACGTGTTTGCACAAGGCGCAGTGACACGACGTGAGCTGACGGTGGCATGGGCGATGGGACAGAAGTAGGTGAGGGTGCAGGTCAGTGACATGATGGAGAGGTGACGGTGGTGATGACGGTAGCAGTAGCGAGGACATTTGTGACATCGATGAGGTTATGGCCACAGTGTTGTGGCATGGGCTTGGGCGTGTTCGCACACGACGTAGCGACGCGATGTGAGGTGGCGGCGGCATGAGCGATGGGACGGGAGTAGGTGAGGGTGCAGGTCAACGACACGACGGCTTGGCAGAGGAGGCGACGAGCAGTTGGGTGCGCACACGGGTGCGGCGTGGCACGACGCGACACGGGTGCGCGCATGGCACGATGGGTGCGGCTGTGCACGCGATGAACTTGGCGTACACAGCTAGGCTCGCTCAGCTGAAAGCAAACGAAGAGAGGGAATGAAGGGAGATGGGCCGGTGGGGTGTTGGGCTAGGCGATCGGTGCTGGGCCAGAGGGAGAAGAAAGGGGAAAATAGGCTGAACCTGATCTGGAATTTTGAGTTTTGTTTGAGTTTTTGAATTTGAATTTTGTTTTGGATTAAAATACAATTATGAGTTTCACTTGGCTGAATTTTCAAACGTATATAATTCCATTCAAATTCTTTTTAGGCTTGATTCAAGTTTTTGGTTAAGCAATTTAAACTCAAATTTCACTTCTCCTTGGTTTTCAAATTTTCACTTCCATTTAAATTCTCCTGATTTAAACCATGAATCATCTTTTCAGATTCAGCTTGTCAATTTTAACTAGCTTTACTAATGGCTTGGCTGGCTCTTAGACCTAAGTTTTGGATTTTATTTTTTTAATTGATTTGCTCGCCACAAATCCAATCAAGATTCTCGAATAAAACCCAGAGAATTCAAATAACGCTAAAACAAAAGCAAAATTTTAATTTTTTTTATATTTCCAAACATTCCAATTTCGGGATGTTACAGTTAATCAGTTCAAAGTTCATGGATATGCTATACGTATTTGAATATACTCCTGTGTTGAGCTTGTCAGTGTTTTCAGTTCTGCTGATTCCTCTTTCGTTACCCTTTCCATTTTACGCTGCTCAAGTGAGGAAAGCGAAAATCAAAATCGGACAGCCTCCAACCCTTGTACCTCCCATCCACAAGGTCATCCAAGCAGAGTGACTTCTAATGTGAATTATTTTGTGAGTTTTCATCATATTCTAATGCTGCTTACTGATCGTTTTGTGCAGAATCTTCATCAGATATGCAAATAGATTAGCTTTATGTAGTACTTTATCATGCATCTTATTACAAATACAAACATATGGTCACTAATTGCTTCACCTTGTTGCACCAAGTCTTAGATATTATCTACTCTCTGTCCAAATTTATATGATGTATTTTTTGAATTGTCTTATTTATAAATATATGGTGTATTTTATGTTCCAATGCAAAATTAGTACGATATTTTTTTATACCCTAAATAAATATGCAACATTATTTGCTATTCTTTATATGAATGTATTAAATATAGTGCTTAGAGATAATAATTAAAGATAATTTAGATATTTTTACTGTTTCTTTAGTTTACGTGATAAAAAATAGATTTTATAAACTTAGACAGAGACGGAGTGAAATTCCAAGGTCCGATGGTTATCCCCTGCCAACTACGATGAGTGGCGAGTCGTACTCCTTTTGTTTGCTCATTTAAGATGCTGGTTAACTCTTGTCATTGCAGGTTGATGTGTGCCTTCGAAGTAAACATCCTGTCATAGAAAAATTGAAATAATATAATTTATGTTATAAGAGCATATATATAATAATTTATTTTTTAAAGTATCTTCAATAATACTATCTTAACTGTTTTTTAGTTATATTAAATAAATAAAATTCTTTGTGAAGGAGAGGGGGTGAGGAGAGATAATATGTTGTCTCTTATACAAGAAACGACTTGAGCCCGTAAACCAACGCAAATAATGAGAAATTGTGAGACAAAAATTATGGTGATAATAGTATAAAATAGTTAGAGGAATGATTTACTGTTTGAGAAGTTGTCTGTAGTGTTGTCTTTAGGTGATGTGAAATCTTAGAGACAACCTACACCTCATCAAAAAACAGCACCAGAGACAACATCTCTAACAGTAAATTATTTCTCTAACTATTTTATACTATTTTCACCATAACTTCTTGTTTCACATATTTTCACTATTTACGTTGGTTTATGGATTCAAATCATCTTTTACATAAGAGATAGCATATTATCTTCAAGTCCTGGTGCAATAGAACCTGAGAAGCATATGTTTTTTACCCCAATATCGAGGTAATAGCTATAGGGTGTCTCTTCAACAAATGCAAATTAATGGCCACAAAGTGGGTGTTAACTGACCAACCAAGCAACCTTGATTGCAAATAGCTTGGGATCTACACTTGTAAAATTACCAAGGTATTTTGTGCCGAGTTCCCTTATATTCTTCTACATATGTGCATGGTGCAAAATATTTGCACTAGAGATATGAGTAACTTAATCCATCACTGCAATACTGCATTTGTAAGTCATTACAGGTATCATCGTTTCCTATGTAACCCTTGTGAGGTGTCACTTTATTTATTTATTTGCTAGGCTGGTATTGGAGGGCCTCTTATTGATACCAATGGAAATTTTGTTGGCATAAACTTTTATCATGAAGAAGAAACTCCGTACCTACCGAGGAATGTAGTTCAGGATGTCTTGAGGCGTTTTCATGCAAAATGGTATGTCTTCTATATTTACATTTTTTTGTATGGTATGTAAGTGCATTTCATAAGTACTCTTGCCTGTCTTGAGACTGCTGTCAACATTTTTATCTTTTCAAATTGAAATTTTGGTTATTACGTACAATCTGGAATATCTGATTTTGCGCTCCTCGAATCATTTCTGCATTATATAGGCCTCGTCTTGTTTGGACATATGACAGTGTATACACTTTCTCTATAACAAAAATGTACATTTGTTTGCGTTTAAGAGTTGACAAGCTAAGACATTTGCGACGCTAGACACCGTTAAGCTGTCAGGCCCCGCTCATTTCAGTTCGAGCTTCTGGTTTATTTTTTACTATTTTTAAATTTTATCTTTTTCTTATTTTTTTAGCTTTTCTACCGGTTCTTTTCTTTCCCGTATTTATTTACATTGTCTGTGATAGTCTAATATATTTTTTATTTTTATTTTTTTAAATTTAGTTACACTAAATAAGCTACCATCAGCTACAGTGTAATTTCAACCAAATACAGTGTAATTTCAGCAAATATTTTTTGGTGTATTTGTACTAGGCCTAATGCTGACGAGACTATTGGTAACGGTGCTCCAAACAGGTATTCTTTTCGAGACATCTCAATACTATTTGTTCACATTGTTTCACAAAATTTATTCAATGATTTAATTTTTTAAAAAAAATTACTCAACGCAGATGGCCTAAGCCTGAGCCATATTTGGTGGTGGTGTTCTTTTGAACTATAGCTTATAATTTTTATTTATGACTTATTAATCTAATAAATAGTGATCATTAAAAGAAACCAAAACAAAAAATCAGCTAGAAAGCCAAAAAGAACGAAACCATTATCCACCGCTCTTTAAGGAAAAGGACATACGGAGATACCACGTAAGCACTGCTCTGAATTGTTCTCTCCTTTTTAGACCCTATTTATATTGGTTTCTAAAAACTATTTTTCTACAGTAAATAGTTTTTTCTACGGTACCTAACATTCAAATTAAGTGTCTTTTTAAGACAAAATCTACTAATCGATTATAGTATACATTACAACAATTTCATTTATATCGATCAAAATCACATGTGAGCATTTGTATCTCTATCAACTTCTCTGCAAGTTGTTACTATGCTACGGGCCTGACACCGAACTTTTTTTCTTTTTTTTCTTTAAGGCTGAGAGTGTTGGTTGTGTCGCTCCATTAAGTATCGAACTGCTTGTTACCAACGCTCTGGTTGCTGTCACTTGTATCTGTGAATCGTACCACGATGATGTAGATCCGAACCGATGCTTTGGTGCAACATGGATTGTTGGATTGTAATGTTGCGTTGTGCAAGGTATATATATGCATGCATTGTTTCGGCTCCTTGCTTAATTAAATATGACTATATATACGCATGAATGATTTGCTCGTACTAAATACAACATGATCTGAAGTTGTGACTTGTGCCAGCAACCTTGACAACGTGATCTGCAGATATGAATCAAAGTCCCTTTTAGCACTATTTCACACCGTATTTATAAAAATAGTAATATACGCACCGTATTGACAAAAATACCATTTTTGCCGTCTGGCAGGTAATTAGGCCAGCTAATACCTGCCTAATTTTTTCCGTTTAGTGTTTGTTTCAATTTTTAAATATATAAAATGAGTTCAAAAATACAAAAATTTATATACAGCCTCCCGACACAACGTTTCTCGCAGTGTAATTTTTGGAGAATTTTATCCATGGCGAATGTTACTCAAAAATTCATAAAATTTTGACATTTTTATCGTCCATTGCTGCTGCATCGGCCGCCAGGGTTTGCAGCGTACGCAGGGCAAGGCTCAGCGTTCTCGGCATACCCAGAGTTTGGACACTTCGGTGGGCAGAGCTCCTCTGGCTTCGCTGCCACGTCGTACAACCAGGGCGAAAAGCTCGTTTGCACCACAAGGGGATTTCTAGAGTCCTTCGTACACGATATTATTGCGCGCACTCTCGCGATTCAAGACGCCTCACCGGGCGACTTCGATTCGTATCGAACTCGGCAGATCGTACCTCACCCTCTTGGACCACCGCCGGCCACTGAGGAAACAGAACGGTCTCCATACCTCCTTCGACTCGATACGCAACCTCCGGACCAACTGACGTATTCAACCGGACATGCTCGTGCGCTACGGAAGACAAGACCACGTACGGGCAGACAAACGCGGTGAGAAGATAGCAATGGCTCAGAAGAGTGAGCCATATCGCATCCAGTGATGTACTTTTTGTAGTACTGTAATTACTTTTAATTATACAAATCCAGAATGTATCAAATTGTAAAAAAAAAGTGAAATATTCGTTAAATTCATGGTTGTTAATTCGAACAAACGTGGCTAATTCGGACTGCATAATATTTTCAAAAAATTACATAATGACTATTACTGCATCAGGAAGCTTCACATAAAATTTCGTGATTTTTAGAGTTCATTTGCTATATGTAAAAACTAATAAAAATATCAAAATTTTATGAATTTTTGAGCAACATTCGCCATGGATAAAATTCCCCAAAAATTACACTGCGAGAAACGTTGTGTCGGGTGGCTGTACATAAATTTTTGTAATTTTATGAGCTCATTTCATATATTTAAAAATTCAAACAAACATTAAACAGAAAAAATTAGGTAGGTAATTAAGCTGGCTAGCCAACCTAATTACATGTTGCCTAGTGGTTGGGCAGCAGGCTTGCCTGCCGTCTGCTCCTTGGGCGGCAGGCTGCCTGTCGTCTAGCCACCAGGCGACAGGTGCCTGCCGCCAGCGGTAGCACCACGTGTCGCCTCGCGGGTGCTGTCGCCCGGTCGTCGAATGGCAAAAACGATATTTTTGTTAATATGGTGGGCATATTGCTATTTTTGTAAATACGGTGCGAAACAGTGCCAAAAGTGTCTTTAATTCCTGCAGATGTAGCATGTATTTCAGGGACATTTCTACGTATAAATGATAAGATTTACAGACTTAAAAGGCATGCACGGAATTAGTACATGTCACTTTGCACACATATACAGTCAAATTCCAAAATTTTAACTATTAATATTTTTTTAAAATATTTAAATTGAATACATAAAAATCATATATGTAGATTTGTCATAAAAAATACTTTTATAATATTATAATTTTATTAGATTTTATAAATATATTATAATAGAAATTAGTGGTCAAAATTGTGTTTTGGAGACCATGGCGATATCCAAAATAATATGTATTTGTGATTGGATGAAGTACATTTCAGAGTACAGTGTTTTTTTTTTTCCATCACAAGGCGCAACGATCCACCACGATTGAGCCCTGCACTCGGCATTATCTTGGGTTGCACTAAATTTTCACAAGATCTGAGCAGGATCAACTAGCAAAGTGCCTAAGATCAGATCATGATGGCAGACCAACAGAAGTATGCAGACTGCAAAAACACAACTCAATCTACAGGATCAACTAGTTCACCAGATACATCATACACACAAACATGTATATCACTCGGAGCATAGATCACACCTGAAAGGGATAGAAGCATGCCTCTCAGAAGCCCTTCCCATGGGGATACCTGACCTTGCTACCGGCCAGCAAAGGGCGGGAGAGCACCGGAAGCCCCCACTGCGACGAGAAGATGATGGTCGGGCAGATGTCGGCGGCATCCATCATCGCGCCGGCCTGGCGGATCTTGGAAGAGAACTCCGCAACCTTCCTTGGCAAGAGGACCGAAGCGATCCTTCTCCACTTGAGCTTCTTGACATGAAAGAAACAGGGGGAAGCCGCCTTACCATTCAGAGCCGGCAGCCACCGCCACCTGGATCGCAGGGCGGCCCCATCGTGGCATTCCAGCCTCTGGTAGTGGAAGAAGCTAGCCGTCCGGCTGCCGATGCCGGCGTCCTGGAAGCCCATCGTTGTAGCTCAAGGGAAAAGCTGCAAAGGAAATATATAGATACTACAAGATGGGTGCAGATCAGTGAGGACAAGAACAGTAGATTGCACATGGAATGACCCCAATGTGGTACAATGCTGATAGATTACAAACATGGAAACATGAAGAAAAGGACAAAGGTTGATTCCTTATACCACATGGGTCTAGCTAACCTTTCACATCCATGTCCCTTCCTCATTCACACCTCTTCCAATTTATTTGTTGGAGTACAACTCGAGAATTTTACTGGAAAAACTTTCCTGACTGGCATCACATCCATGTCCCTTTCTCATTCACACCCCTTCATACGGAACGAAGAAAGGTGAAGTATGGGAGCAAAATTTTGTTTCTTGTTCCTTTTTACTGACGTGTTAGTTGTTAATCAGTTCTGTCTGCATTGGAATTACCAGGAATCTTTGTGGTGATGGGCAACACAAACGCAAAAGATGATACTTTTGTCAGATAAAATATGAGACAGTACAAGAGAAGATGATGGAGAATTCATAATCAGAGGAAAGGGTACACGAGTTTAAAAAACGTAATCCAGAGGTAGGATAACTAATAAGACTCCACGAACAAGTACTTCTATGAGGGTTGCAGTGAACTTAATCACAAGGCTGAGCGTCAGAGCCCCTCCCTCCCCTTCCGACTCGCCCTTCCATGGGCCCATCGGCCACCACCGGTGTCACGCCTCCACCAGCGCCGGCCACCCACGTCCCCTTCCCCCTCCCTCCTTCCACCCCTTCCTCATCTTTCCCTCTCCCTTCGATCTAGATGGCTTTCCCAAGTCAGGATTTGATCGCTGTTGGACGTGGAAAAGGGGAAAGATGGCTGGACCAAAGCCCCCCGTCTCCATCAACAGTTGGCCTCAGGAGCAAAGCCGGGGGCTCCTCCTTCCTACCTGGCGGCGGTGGTGGGCGGCGCTTCAGCCTCGGCGACCTCAATGGCGGGTCCCAGCTCGATGGCCGCGGCTTTGGCAACGCCTCACCGGCGCCATCACTGCTAGGTCCTCCCCGTCGCTCACGCCTGGTAGGCAAACTCCAAGCTCTACCACAAGCTAAGGAGGGATGGTGCGTGGTGAAAAGTAAGCACCACTGGAGACGTGTTGACCAGTGTCCACTGGCTCCGTCGGAGTAGCAAAGTGAAGTGCCTAAGGACCTTGTCGATCGTTGATGGAACTACCTGGCTTTCGACCATGTCAAATCCGACTGCAGGAATCCCACAAGGTGTAGGTGTTGCCAGGCCTTCGGTCATCACCTCAAGGACTGCAAGTGCCGCCCGATCCCACCGCAGGGAGCAAGAGCGCACCGTGACCAGCAGTGTCGCCGTTGTGATTTCCAGGCTGGCGCCTCACCGGCAGTCCACCGCATTGTCGCTGCTCTTGGGTCTGTGTCCTCCTGGTCCAAATATTTAGACTCTTCGGGGACTGCGGTCGACTCCGACAGCCAACATGCTTCCACTTCGGAAGTTTCCACCAAGGTCTTTGTACCTCGTTGGGTGTTCCTATCGTCGGCCATCCCTAGACATCCAGACACTTGCCCAGACCACGCAGTCTCCATCATGCCTCGCACAACATCGTATGTCGAGTTGGAGAACCACCTCAAGCACGTGCTCCTCGCTTACGTTGGCAGCAGAAGACCGCCGGTGTCCAAGGAGCAGCGGCATTGCGATTGAAGAGCCGATTGGCCTCCCTCGTAACATCTTAGTCCACAATTTCCTCCTGAAGAACTTCGTCATTGCCTTCGCTTTGGAGGAGCTTCACAACCAAGTAGCTTGGCGACAAAATCGAGTTCTCACATTTCACCCTCTTCCTAAAACCATGGACCAGGTAGGCGCGAGCCTCCAGCGTTGCTCTGTTGTTCAAGGTGTCGCTGGACATTGAGGGTCTTCCTGCCATTTTAATGAAAAGAATCAAATTAAGAGCAAAATGGTATATGGAGTCAAGAAATACTTGATGGTAGCTTAATAAGGAATAACAAGGATCAACTTGACTTGAGGAGCAAAAGAAATAGCTGAGAGAAATTGGAATTAACAAATTTTGCGACAAATCAACCATTTGCCAGAAATATCGGAAGTACCGTGGTTTGCTACCGGTAGTTCTGAAAACAGAAGTACCGCACAAAAATTGCCAATAGTTCCGATTTTTCCTTAAAGCATGCTAAGAAATTGGATTTCAGTGAAGAGGTTAGATATAATGTTGTATATTGCTCTAAAGTTTTTCACAAAGAAACATAAACCGCTTATGTAGCATTTCCAACTATATCCTAAGATCAAAACTCTTTTCAATATAGCTTTTAGCAAATTAAGCTTTTAATTTTCAAAAATAAGCTCATTTTCAATAAAATCTTCAAGATTGCAAAAGTAAGCATTTTGGGTACATTAAGCGTTTTGATTTCATGTATGAGTTGTAAATACCATTGTGAGCCAATATACATCAATAATTTGGGCTCAAAAGGCAAAACCTACTCGAGTGCTAGATTGTGACCACTTGGGTCAACTTAAGATTTTGAATGAATTTCAAATTTGAATAACTTTTGATTGGTTGGCTTTTTGAAAACTTTTGAATACCAATAATGTTTGAAATAACCAACTCTAGATTTTTGATATTGAACACCTTTTCAAATTCCTTTTAGAATTGATTTTATCGAATTTTTGAATTTAAAGCCAAAACAAGATACTAAATTGCTAGTTTTGGGTTAGAAATTTAATTTTACTTGAAATAAGATTTTCTCTAAAACCAAAGTCTTTTGAAAACCTTTGAAATGCATTTGTATACATTTTTCAACTAGTTTTTCAAAGATATACTAATAATTCTAAATTTTTGACTTTTGGCTGAATGGCTTAATTTTGAAAAACATATTAGCACTTAATTAATTTGGGCACACTTAGAGATGTAATATACATGAATATGATTTAACACTCCTTAATGTGCCACATACATCTTTCTCATGATTACAATAATAAAATTTTAGAACAAGAGCACCCATTTTAAATGATTTTTATGTAATGCAATCTACACAATGCTAGGAGCTAAAACTTTAATGTAGATACTTGTTACCACGACTACATTGGTCCATAATATGGTATGATCATTCTCAAACTTGGCTCCCAATATGCATATGGTGGAATTCACATCTTCATGAATAAGTTAAGCCTCCAATATATCTCCAAGTACTTATTAAGTACTTAAGTACATTTTGGAACCCAAAACTTGGTTGGGTCCAAGAGTGTTAGTCACAATAGATTTGGGCGCCCAAATGGCCCTAACATTTAAATTTTGTGATCTAACATCCCTAACAAACACATTACCATTTTTATCCTTCCTAAGTAAATAATGTTCATTAACAAGAGATGGCTTAGAAATGCTATCTTTAGGACAATCCTTAGTGTCCCTTTTTCCAGCAATTGTAGTAAGTTTGGCAATTGTTACCTCTTCTCATCTTCCTACCTTGCTCATTGCCGGTTTGCCTCTTCATTGACGGATTTTTCTTGTTTTCCACCTTGTTGGGGCATTTGGAGACGAAGTGACCCATCTTGTTGCATCCATGGCACTTAGCATATTTCTTCGTGCATCTTGCATTGTGCCTTGTCTTGCTATTCTCATTTTTATTGAAAATGAAGCCAATACCTTTCTTATCATTTGACTTTCTTTGACTTGCTAATATTATGTCAAGAGAGGCATTTCCTTTATAGCTTTTTTCCAAGTCATTTTTCAATATTATGACTTGGGCCATGAGCTCTTTGTTTTCCTCTACAACGTTAGTATTTCAATGCATAGAGCAAATAGAAGCATCCAATTTAGAGCAACAAGGTATATCAAGCAAATCATCATAAGATGTAGATATGCTAGCTTTAGATAAAATGCAAGGAATAGAATCTATTCATGGCAAATCATCTAATAAATTGCAAGCAATGCCTATATCCACATTTGGCTTAGAATTTTCCTTGAGAAGAATTTCATGTTCTCCTTTTAGCTTATTATAATCATTTTGAAGGGAAATGTGCTCACTCTTCAAAATTTTACACTTAGCCTTTTCCTTCCTAAGAAATTCATTAAGTTCTTCTAACATATCCATCAACTCATCATAAGAATGTGCATCATTGTCATCATCATTATTTACCTTCTTGTTACCTTTTGCCATGAAGCATTGAGTTGATGTGGAGGGGATAGTGGATTCTTCATCGTTGGAGATAGAAGTTGAGCATTCATCTCCCGACATCCACTCTTGTATGCAATGTTCATCAGTTGATGTGGACATTTCATATTTATCTTGAATTTTTATCCACATATCATGAACACTCTCAAGATTGCATATTGTGTTGAACACCTCTAGACTCAAAGCACTAAATAGAACATTAGTAACTTGAGCATCGAGATGTGAGTATTTTTCATTCTCAATTGTTGGAGCAAAAGGATTCTTAGTAAGAGAAAAACCTGCATCTACAATCCACCAGTTTTTTGGACTCATGGCCTTAAAATAGCATATCATACGGATTTTTCAATTGTCATAATTTGTGCCATCAAATAGAGGTGTGTCATCTAGGTGCACAATCCCACTAGTCACCATCTTTTATACTTTCTAGGCGGTGAAGCCTAATAGATGAGAGACCAGGCTCTGATACTAGTAAGATCGAGGAGGCCGACTAGAGAGGATGTGAATAGGCGGTCTTAAAAATCTCTTCTAATTATTATTAACACTTCAAGACATTTTTCTATTTGTTTAAACCAAGTATACAATACGGAAGTTTAAATCAATTTGATTTAGCATAAATAGCACCTAGATCAAGTAAGTTTATCTAAGTGCACCAACACCTTAAGACTATATCAAGGTTTGCAATTCTAGGATGGCAAGCAATCAATTTAACTCTATGGAATTAAATTGTTTGAAGGTAAATTGAGCACAAAAAAAAAACAAACCACAATAGACACGGTATGTTTTTACCATGGTGATCGGAGACTTGCCAGTCTCCCCTAGTCCACGTTGAGGTAAGCCCAAACTAATTGGACCGGCTCCACGAATTAAGCCTTCCACCTCAAATCCACTAGTGGTAACTCTTTCCCGCTCTGGGTAGGTGAGCTCCAACCTTCACATTTCGTTGGGTCTTCTCACAATCTTTTTTTAGAAGATCACCGCGCACAACGCCTCCAACGCTATCTAGGAGTCGGCAAACTCTAAGAGTAACAAGTCAAGCTCCTCGTTTGACTCTCACCACGTGCAACGAAAGCACAAGCTCAAATAGGCACTAAATCCACCTCTAGATGCAACACAAACAATCTAGATCCCTTCCCCTTGCTCACAAAGTGCAACACATGCACAATTGAGTGGAGAGCCTTACACTAGCTCAAGAGAATAGAAATGAGTCCTGTTTTAGGTGACTGATAAGGCGTCATGCATCGGGGATGGGAGTAGCACCTTTGCATCACACCTAATAAGAATAATGACCTAGAGTATCACCTTTATCTTCCTTGTTGTTGTCAAAGCATAGTAGCTGCCAATCTAGAACTTGTTCAATAGAACCTCAGAACGATGATGAATGTTAGGAGTTTTTATGATAATGTATAATTCCTTAGTAATATTCTATTTGCACGCTAAGATTGCTCCTCGAGCATGGTTCCGAGTGTTCTCGAACGATCTTGGGTGCGAGTGATCTAAGTTTTATTTTGTGAATTATTTGCTTTTACCTTGGTCAGCGAGTCTTGTTTATAGCATAATTGTTTTAATGCTTATTGCTAATTAAATGTTGTTTAATGTTTCGTTGAGACATAACTAGAGGAGTTCTTCACAAATCTAGTGGCAATTGATGTAAATTAATGTAGTGGTAGCACTCTAGGCTTAGAGGTTGGGCCAGAGTGTTACAAAAACAAGCATGCCATTAGAAAAAAATGGGGTGTACAAATAAATATTTCGATGGTTAACAAAAGAAGAAAAATAAAACTTACCATCTTCTGTAACCAAGTGTAGAAATTGCCTTGTGCCACCACCTATACCAAAGTAATGTTTTTTCCCCGCCAAGTAAACTACACCACCAGGGTAGTGTAGGCACTGTAAAAGGTTTTTGGTATGTAAGCAACAATAAATATTTAGCAAACTAGAGTAAAATAAAGAAAGAACAACAAAAAGAAGATTTTGGGTATTGACCTTCTTAATAGGGGTGGGAAACGGTAACGGATAATTCGTTTTATCCGATATTCGTATCCGAGAAAACACGAATGTTGTAAGCAAAATTCGTATTCGAAAATATTTGTATTCGTATTCGAGAATATTTGTATCCGTATTTGAGAGTATTCGTATTCGCATTCGTATTCGAGAATATTCGTATCTGTATTCGTATTCGAGACTATTTGATTCATATTCAATCCGTTTCTAGAACCCATGAAAAATCCGTACAAATTGTGATTCAAAATTTGAATTTAGGCTGTTTAAAACCAGTAACCGGTCAAAAACCAGTGAAAAATCGATAAAACCGCTAGAAATTCGTTTTATCCGATATTCGTATCCAAGAAAATCCGTATTCGAAAATATCCGTATTCGCATTCGAGAATATCCGTATTCGTATTTGAGAATATTCGAATTCATATTCGTTTTAAAAATATGGATTCGTATTCATATTTGAGACTATTCGACCGTATCCGATCCGTTTCCACCCCTACTTCTTAATGGGCCTGTAGAGATTAGGGAGTGAAGATAATGCATATACAGTTTCAGCCATCAGGATGATATCATAGCCATTATAGCCTTCATTGTCTATATGACTATTGTTGTTTTGTCCTGGTCAGCATCTCCGCAAAGCAGCAGCTTGTCAATTTCACTCTAGTCACCAGCAAAGAAATCATCAACAACAACAAAGTCTTTTGTCCCAAACAAATTGAAATAGGCTAGAAATGAAACATTCTCAAGATCAAAGAGATGAGAGCCTTGAAATAAAATCTACAATGCTAAAACCCTAAGTCATACAACCTGCTATCTGAGCTGAGAGCCTAAAACACAGTCCCTAACTTTCTTATGGTTCCGGTACGTGGATCGCTAACTTCCATGCGCTCCTATCCAAAACTAATTCTTTAGATACATTCCAATCCCTCAAGTCTCTTTTAACTGCTTCCTCTCACGTCAATCTTGGTCGACCTCTGCCTCTTCTTACGTTTTTTTGTATGTCTTCAAATTCCACTACGTACCGGTGCCTCAAGAGGCCTTCGTTGGAGATGTTCAAACCATCTCAAGCGATATGGACAAGCTTCTCTTCAGTTGGTGTTACCCCACCCTATCACGTATATCATCATTGCGGATGTGATCCCGCCTTGTGTGACCACAGATCCACCGCAGCATCCTCATCTCCGCTATACTCATTTTCTATATATGTTATCTTTTAGTCATCCAACATTCTACTCCATATAGCATCGCGGGTCTGATTGTCGTCCTATAGAACTTACCCTTTAAATTTTGAGGGATTTTTTGTCACATAGGACACTAGATGCTTGGCGCCATTTCACCCACCCCGCTCTTATCCTACGGCTCACGTTTTTATCAGTCTCACCGTTCCACTATAGCATCAATCCCAAATAACGAAACATGTCCTTCTTAGGCACTACTTGTCCATCCAATCTAACATCTCCATTATCTACCCTAGCACTACTGAAATCACACCTCATATACTCAGTTTTAGTCCAACTAAGTCTAAAACCCTTCAATTCTAAGGTTTTCCTCCACACGTCTAGCTTCCTATCAGCACCTATTCTACTCTCATAAACATTGTTTCAACAATTTTCTTAGCTTACAACTATTTGTTTCAACAATTTTCTTAGCTTACAACTATTTGTTTCAACAAGTTTGTTGAAGACTTGAAGTACTTAGTTATTTAGATATCGTACAACAGTCCGTTATTAGTTGGAGACAGAGAGATTGCACCTAGAAAACCTAGGCTTAGTCATTTCAGTAGAACCAAGATCTAACTATTTAATAGAAGTTCCAATTGTATATGAAATATTAACAGGACATATCACCTTAGAGAAAGTATCCCACCTCTAGTACACGTTTGCCTTCTACAAGCAGTTGATTATATTTGATGTCTGAAGTTAGGGTCTTCACCAAGTCTAACGAACCTTCCCATGGCTTCAACCCACCTAGAGCCCATGGATATGCTCAGGTTCACAAAGCCAAATAATAAGAAACATACTGCAAAGAACATAATGTATTCAATCTTCACCTTCATATTTTCCTGGGACCAAATCAGAGTTTTTCACCCCAAACACATCAGAGGAATTCACTCTCCCCTAATAAATAAGATAAAGAAAGAAAATAGATTAGTTTAACATCATCGTAAGGAGCTAAGAATGAACTGTGGAATGTGGTGCAAGAACTCGAAAAACTTCTATGTAAGACAATTTTCAATCTTTTTTGGAATAACAGTAGTTGGCCTAACATCGTATCTCCTGCAAATGTGGGCATGTGCAATATCGCTTTGTGCTCTGACTTCCCAAGAAAAGAGTCAATGAGTGTCTCAGGAACTATTTCAGGGCTAAGCAATCTTTTTCCTTTTTATTTTTTGTTTGATTTGGGGGAGAGGGAGCAATCTTTTTCCCTTTTTATTTTTGATTTAGGGAAGAGGGAAGGAGGATGAGAGTATTAAAACTTCTTCAATGTTTCATCAGGTTTCCCATGCTCTTGTTTCCCTTGGTACAGAAAGAAATGAGGGTATTTGACATAAATTCAATCTGTACCAGTAAGGCAGTAACCTAATCATTCAAAGAAAAGTTCAGTCAGATAACAACCAGCAAAAGCCACAAAAACATCTTCTATAAACATCCCTCTCTTCTTGTTTGCCTTAGCAATCAATGGACATCAAAAGGAATCCTGATAACCCAAGTGAGGCTAGTCTAAATCAACCTAGTAGCTAACAAACAACACAGCTTACCAATGTAGAATTTTTTCCATGTTTCAAAACCCAAACAAAAATTGTTGTAATCGTCCAGGGCAGGGAACAAGCAACCAAATAAATCAAAGAAAGTGTGCACAATGATTTCTACGAACTACAATGCAAAAGAATTCTTCTGTACAGTTCTTTCATAACCACAGAACCAACTAACAAGAAAAGAGCACAACCTAAAATAGTTAATAAAGAACCAGATAAAAGGAATCCATAATCTCTATAGTCTATACAACTTTATGATGCAGGCATTTTTCAAGTATTGATATGTATTTCTTAGTATAATTCAGTGAAAATTTCTACGTGAAATACAGCCATCAGATCAGAAGGCATATGATGGCTGCGAAAACAAAGGTACTTGAACATTAAAGATAGTCTCAAAATACTTGCAGTTCTAACTTATAAATACAATCGAGATATCATATCCAGCAACGTTGTTGTTCTTAGCAGTAGCACAAGTGGTAACTACTGCAAACACTCCTATCAATTTTGCGACAGACAAAACATCTTATTTGGTATGCTCTATCATAATACTGTCACTCTCACTTCAGTTTGCTCCTCTAACATATCTACAATTTGAATCTAGCATAAAGTACATATGCCCACAATGGATGCTTGATTTTTGTGCAGTGATATTAAGTATTCTTGAGCATATGCCGTTCAATTGGCGTGCAAAAGAACTTATACAGAAGCAAAGGAAGCTTCCAGGCTGACAGTAGATAAAACTCCCCTAGTACTTGTATGATCAATGATCATCCGATCACTGTTGACAGCATAGGTTAAAGAGTGGTCAAGTAATTGCATTCATCACTGGCGGTTTTTTATTACTTGCGCGAAATAAATAGTAGCTAAACGAACCAATTGCAGTATTGCACGGTTCTTGCCGTCCTACACAGTGACAGGGGCATTTCCACAAACACGAGGTAAGCATTTGCAACCGCACCTTGTAAATCGATAGGGTATCATCGACCACCACCGGCTCCAAGTTGGCCGCCGAGACGGGCGATTCCTGCAAGGCAAACAAGAAAAAGATCGAAATCTTGCACAAAAAGGACACGGGAAAAGAAAAGGAGAGCCGACAAAATGGGAGGAGTAGTACCTCCGAGATGAGGACCTCGACAGCTGGCGGCGGCGGCCGAGGAGGAGGAGGGCCGGCGGCCCCGAACCCGAAGCCGAAGCCGAAGGAAGCGTTGGGGTTGGAGAAGGAGACTCCCCCCATCGAGTCTTAGGAGTTAATTCCTTACCACCAAACAACTTCTTACGATTATGAAAAGCCAACGTTATTAGGTTTCTTCATTATAAGCTTGAATAGTTATTGACTTCTATTTCAACTCTTATTTGCATCGATATAATTTGTAAAGCAGATAATTCCTAAGTAGAATATATGTGTAGTTGTCCAAATATGGTGAATATGAATTGAGTGTTGTGTAACTAATTATATGGATGCCCGAGAGTTGGTACGTTTTCTTCAAGTTCAACTCTATCCGATAATTTAACATGATTTCCCTAAAGAAATAATAAAAAGACACTGGAGAGACAATTGATTTTTTCTCGACGATAACACAATTTTATAATTTTGTGGCATGTAAAACTACAAAAAAAAGGAAATATATATTAGAAAATCTAGAGGTTAAATATAACATTTGCATTGGATTTGTTTCAGAGGGAAATGATGGTTAGATATTTTGGCAGAGAAGAAAAGTTAAAGATAATATCTAATGCAAACCAGTATGCACGTACTGTTGTGTAATCCCATTTGTCAGCCCTCGGATCATGTCGGGGAAATTATTGTTGTCCGTTGGGTGTCAGAATGCTAACACTAGCAACGCCCCCATGCTCTGCAAAGCTACCTAGGGATGATAGAATCGTTAGCATCTATCGCCCTATGATGGTATCCAATGAAAGATGAGGTTAATATTATGACAAGTGAGATATAGACCCGTTTGGTTAGGTTGAAAAATAGTGATTTATGATTGAAATTATACTGTAACTGACTGAAATTACACTGTAACTAAAGGTATCTTATTTAGCGTAATTAAATTTAAAAATAGAAAAAATATGTTGGCTCATCACATACAACACAAACGAATACGGAAAAAAGAACCGGCAAAAAACACACAAAAAAACTAAAAGTTCAGAAAAGGACGAAATTTATGAATAGTGAAAATAAGTCTGAAGCTAAAAACTCAAGCCAAAATGAGCGGGACGATAGAGAGCTATTACTTTCGCACCATTTTTTCTTCTTTACTATATATCAAGCAGTAAAAGAGTTTTTATCCTTCATAGTCTGTTGTTCAAGTTCAGACCGGCCAAACATTAGACTAGAGAGACCAAAATGTCACTCTTATTTTGCATCTCATTTTCAGTAAATTTCTTTCAGCGACTTTCATGTGAATTGCATAATTGGCGGTCCTTTTGTTGCTTTCAGCAATGTACGGTCGCAGTCCAGAGCAGAGGATAACTCCGAGATTCCAAATATATGTTTTTTTTTATCTTCTGTAGATTGGTGTTTCTTGCCATGATAATACAAGATGCATTACCTTTTGTATTTTATGATGGTCAGAAGGTCAGCAGTATTTTGCCAAAGAACACAGCAGTAACTTTTATTCTCTATGCATCAACTCATTTTTTTTTTAAATTCACTACGAACTTTCCCACAGAAGAATTTATTTTCTAATTATATATTAACCAATGTTTTTTTTACCGAATTTTAAGGAGGCGCACGAACAAGGCAGACTCCAACTTCAGTCTAACTCCGTGTTCTAGCCTTTTATGAATAATTGAGAATTTGATACTGTAAAGATATGCATCTAAGAAAACATATTTATCAGTGAAATATCGACGGATAAATCCTTAAATGTATGCTTTTACGTGTTGTCTAGCTGGACTGATATTTATGCCACGGTGGCTATAAAATCTCCGCGCCTCCGTCTCCTTCCCTCAGTCCGAAAACCCTAGCCCTACCCCCCACCCACCTGCTTTGCGGCGCGGCAGAGCAAGCGAGACCCCGAGCGAGGTAGAGATGGATCGGCGGAAGGGCGGCAGCCGCGACGCGAACGGCGGGCTGGCGGAGGCGACGGCGTCGAGGCTGAGGTTCGCGGACGCCGACGAGGAGGTGGGGATGGAGGTGGAGGAGAACCCCGGCGCGGAGGGGGACGAGGAAGGGCAGGGGGCGGAGGAGGAGGTGATCGGCAGCGACAAGACCAGCGCCGACTACTACTTCGACTCCTACTCCCACTTCGGTACGCGCGCCCGATCCGATTCACAAAGGCGCTGCTTTTTTTTCGCAGATTTGGGTGCTGTCTCTGTTAGCATGTAGTACCAGAAAACATCGACCTTGGGCTAGTTTATGGAGCGAAGGGAGTGCTAGATTTGAGCGTCTTGTTGGATTTGTTGGGAAAAAATTGGTTTTAGTGGTAATTAGTTTTCATGTGGGGAGGACTCGTCTGCAGTGTGCTTTTAGTGGTGAAAGCGTAGATATGCACAACGCAATACTTGGATTAACCACGGGAGGTACATATATAAGCCGTGACCCTTTCCTTAACAGCTCAACCGATTTATAGCATTAGGATCGGGAGGTTAGGAGAGATAAGCGGCTGGAAATACAACGCCATGCAAGGCAACAAACCAGGAGTCTAACACGCCCCCGCAGTCGCAACGTCGGGCACGAGAGGACGAACGTTGAGACTGGACCGAAAGTCAGTGAAGACCGCCGTAGGCAGACCCTTGGTGAAGATGTCAGCATACTGGGACGTCGTCGGAACGTGGAGGACACGGACCGAACCAAGAGCGACCTTCTCCCGGACGAAATGCAAGTCAATCTCAATGTGCTTGGTCCGCTGGTGCTGGACAGGATTCGTCGAAGGAGGCGGGAAGGCTAGCCTGAAAGAGGAGAGTGCGCACTATGTTGTTCAAGGAGCGAAGCATGCGTTCGGCCTTCCCATTTTGGGGCGAGGTGTGCGGGCAAGACATGCGCATTGTAACGCCCTTGGTAAGAAAGAAGGTGCGAGCCGAAGAGTTGTCGAACTCACGGCCATTATCACATTGAACACTACGTATGGTGGTGGAAAACTGAGTATGAACGTAGGCAAAGAAATGTGATAAAGTGGCGAACGTGTCGGACTTAAGACGAAGAGGAAAAGTCCAAACATAGTGCGAAAAATCATCAAGAATTACAAGATAATATTTGTAGCCCGAAACACTCGCAACAGGAGAGGTCCAAAGATCACAATGAATCAATTCAAATGCAAAAGTTGTTCTAGTTGTGGAGCTAGTAAAAGGAAGGCGAACATGTCGACCAAGTCGACAAGCGTGATGATGGTGGTGGAGGTGCCGGGAGGAATGGCGGTCGTGCGAGTAAGACGAGCGAGGCGTCATGTCCGGTGACCGAGGCGACGATGCCAAAGAGTGGCGAGTCGACGAGGAAGGAGCCAGCAGGAGGCGACGAGGACGGACAAAAGGATAAAGGTCGCGAGCTATTGCACTGGCGATCACGTTCTGGAATGAAGATCCTTCACGAGAAGCCAGGGATCAAACTCAACGGTGCAATTGTTATCGAAACAAAACGATGCATGAGATTAAATTCTTAATCATAGTAGGAGAAATAAGTACACCGTTGAGAGAAAAAGAGTTAGTCGGGCATGTAGCAAGGTAGAGCCAACTGAGGTAACAGAAGAAGGGAACCATTGCCAACAACAATGCTAGCGTGTATTAACGGGAGGTGTGTGGAAAAGGAGAGAGTACCTGCATCCGGCCATGTGAGATGTTGCACTGTGTCCATGTACCGCCATCTTTCGATGTAGACGGCCGTGTCGGGGAGACGGTGTGAAATGCATTGGCCGAGTTTGCCGATCCCACACCGCGCAAGCGTGCTATGAGCACCGGGTCCATGTAGAGGCGAAGACGCGCGCAGGGTGCCGTGATCCAACGCCGGCGCGGAGCTCGACCGAGATGGCGAGAGAGCCCACGGGGAGCTCGCGTGAACGGGGCCAAGTTGGCCGAGAGAGCACACGGAGCCGCACTGGAGCGTCGATCTTGCGCCGCGGCGACTGGCTCGCGTCGCGCGAAAGCAGGCGCCGACCAAGAAGGCCACGGCCACCGTCCGGCCACATCAGATAGTGCCACCCAAGGGTTGTACGGCCGGGCTGTTCTCGCCGGTTCGCTTTGCCGGTGACCGAGTATCGCTGCTGTTGAGGGAAACCGGTGCCTTGGCCACCACCATTGCCGCGCTGCGTGCGGTTATTTCGGAGTTGCGCCACCGCCGCCACCCGAACCTCCACCGGCAGTTCCACCGAGCCCCGCCGCACCCAGTGACATGAGCGGGGTTAGGGGTAGGTGCGCCTCAGAGGCGTAGCCGCGCCGCCCGCCGGTGGAGCCAGGCGGCGAGAAGGCGCCGAGGCGCCCGAGGAGTGATCGCCTTGGTGATTTCTTCGAGCAAAGAATCGAGAGCGGGCCTCGGCGAACGAGGAAACGGCCAGAAGGAAGAATTGTTTGTAAGTGTTGAAACCGCTCGTTCAAACCGCTGAGAGGCGAGGATGAGGTGCGGTCGGCGATGGGCTCGCCGAGGTCGCAAGGCCGTCGACCATAGTCTTGAGGCGACAGCGATGTCGGTGGCGGTGAGATCTCCCGGCGGCGCGGAATTGCGCCGAGAGATGGAGGCGCGCGCTCCCGATTGCCCAAGAATTGATGTTCGAGCGCGCCGACGATGCGGGCGGTCGAGAAAGACGACATCACGATCTCGAGGAGCTCGGCGAGACGGGCCGTGAGAGCCACGCAAGAACCACGCAATCCATCCGAATCCAATCCGGCGGTCGGGATGCAAGACATCGGAGAACGCGTGGTCGGCAAGCGCGCATTTGC
Source organism: Dendrocalamus sinicus (assembly GCA_036346575.1). Lineage (NCBI taxonomy): Eukaryota > Viridiplantae > Streptophyta > Magnoliopsida > Poales > Poaceae > Dendrocalamus > Dendrocalamus sinicus. Next base: position 31,834 of record JAYEVI010000469.1, on the reverse strand, counting down.
CGAGGATGACGAGGAAGAGGCCGCGCCATTTGGTGTAGTTGGACGCGCGAGGTCGAGTGTGACGGCACCAACGTTTTGATGTTGAGTACGGCGACGGCTTGTGCATGGAGCGAGGCCGTGGCATCGTCGCCAAGTCCGTGGAAGCGCAGAGCGGCGCCACCGAGCCGGTCGGGAGAGAGCCGGCGCGGGAGGACAGCGCGCACGGCATCGGCCGTAGCCGTAGCAATGGCGTCGCGAGAGAGGCACCGGCGACAAGCAGATTGCGCCAGCGAGAGGGGAGAACGGCTGCGCGGGCTGCAGCGCCACGCCGCCGCGCAAGCGGAGAGAGCGGCGCCGTCCGACGCAGAGGTATCGTCGGCGCGCCATGGAACGCCGAGGCGAAGAGATGTTGCCGCGAGAAAACAAAGAAAGTTGGAGAGGAGCGGAAGTTTAGGATCGGAAACAAACTGATACCATGAAAGCGTAGATATGCACAACGCAATACTTGGATTAACCACGGGAGGTACAAATATAAGCCGTGACCCTTTCCTTAACAGCTCAACCGATTTATAGCATTAGGATCGGGAGGTTAGGAGAGATAAGCGGCTGGAAATACAACGCCATGCAAGGCAACAAACCAGGAGTCTAACAAGTGGTAATTAGTTTTCATCTGTAGTATTAGTTTGGGTGAAGGTTTTAGATTTTTGCTGGTGCTGTGAGTGTAGCTGCAAAAAATTGATTTCTGTGCGGTTAATTTTTCATCATATATAACAGAATGAGTGGTAAAATGCAACCTTTTGTTGGTAATCAGTGCGTAAATTAGATTTGTTTAGATTTTTGCTGGTGCTAATAGCGAAGCTGCCAAAGATTAATCTTTTGCGTGTTTAGTGCAGCATGTAACAGAATGAGTGTAACAGAATTCAAGGATTTCCCTCTGCTGGAACCATGGTTAAAATTTCATTGTATATAACGCGATGAGTGGTAAAAACGTGATTTTTAATCGGTAATTAAGGTGCATGAATTAGAGGTTAAATTGGTTGTTGCTTTGAAAGATTGGCATTTAGTTGGTTTTGTAATGTGTGGTCTTTTGTTGCTTCTCCAGATATTTGATGCTGTTTGTTAAGTATTAGAAAATTGACAGTAGGTTGTTGCTCTGCTGAAAATTTGACCTTTGGTCAAGTTGTGAACTTGTGATCATCAATTGTAATTAAAAAAGTTGTCCTTGGGTATTATCGTGAACCTGTGGTAGAAGTTGGTCCTTTCTACTTGCCATTTGGTCGCTTTGTTAGCAAAACAAAATCTCGAGTGGTTCCATACATCCATGCGGTTGCTATTCGAGATTGGTTCTCCTTTTGTCCCCCGAGCTTTGTTGTTTGGTATGCTAAAACTTTGTTTTTTGCGATGTGGTACAGTGTGATGTTATTTGACTAAGAAAAGGTCCAGTTTTTTCCCTGTTGAATAGAGTCTAGGGGTGTTCTAGGGGTATGGATGGTGATCTTTTGAAGTCTTGTGCACTCGTGCAGCTTCTTTTTTTGTTACTATTACTATCTTTACGGTGTTTTACACTGGTAAACATCGTTAACACTGAATCGTAGAAAATTTTATCTGTTCATCTTCATCATCCGAGTTGTTGGCCTTGAGATTTTGCTTCTACTTTTTAGTTTTTTGAGTTCCTCTTGAATTGACGATATTATTTACTTGTATTATGCCTTTTGTATGTCATCATCTTTTTGCGGCATTATATTTCCATGAGCAGTTTAAAATGTACCTTCTGTGTTCTTTAAGTTTAATATGTACTCATGCTTTTCCCTTGCTCTTTGTTTTGCAGGTATTCATGAAGTAAGTGTTACTCAAAGAAACCATACTTATGGTGGCTTAATAGCATCACAATTCACAAGCAATCAGTTTCTCATCTGATCTTTCGATTGGACCTCTCTCTCTCTCTCTCTCTCTCTCTCTCTCTCTCTCTCTGATTCTTCCGCTTGGTCTTGCTTTGAATTTGCATGCGCTCATTTAGTTTGTAGATAGTGGTGTGATAGTCCTTGTTTTAGTTTAGGCAGATATTCAGACTTATATCACTTTAGATAAGCCTACCAAATATAGTGGTGATGCCAATTATTTTTCTTCTATTGATTGCAGGAAATGCTAAAAGATGTTGTTCGGACAAGATCATATCAAAATGTTATCACACAGAATAGCTTTCTTTTCAAGGACAAAATAGTCCTTGATGTCGGTGCTGGGACTGGAATCCTCTCACTCTTCTGTGCAAAGGCAGGAGCTAAGCATGTCTATGCGGTTAGTTGGCTAACTTTTGTTCTTGTTTTCATTTCAAGATTATGAGATTACGGTAGTTTACCTATCCTCAGTAAGCTATTTTAATGGATACATCTTTTTTTCATTATAAGACTGTTAAGCCATTGGCAGCTTTACTATTTGGTGGAAGTATGGACTATGGAACCAACCTAGTTTGGCATGCAATTGTTTGTCCTCAGCTATCTATGATACGAGATAAAAATATAGTTTACGTCTCATATGGGATATGACCTATCCATATAATTTAGAAGCACGAGAAAGTACACAAAATTTGTTCATCTGGTGATGACCGCAGCAGCTAGAAACCAATTTTTTCAAGATGAAGCCTGCATGTTTTCCCTGATGTTGTTGTGTTCTTTATTTCCTTGGATGTCCATTTCAAAAAGTGCATACGAAGGATATGTTCGTTGTCTATCAGTACTGTTAGTATATCCTGTATTATTCCCATTAAATTTATGATTTCAGTCTTTCGGGTGTTCAGGAAATTATTTCATTTTACTCTGTGCTTATTGACCACTTCTTTCTGTCATTTTGTCTATACTTCTGCCACTTTTCTTTTTCTAATATATTTGTAACACTAACACCTCAGCCCTCTCTGAGCCCAAGATGCTACTACTACGCACTTACTATCTTAAATGAGCACTGCTAATAAAAAATTTGGCAGCACCTCCCCCGTTTATACGACTACCAACAGGGCGCCATCAACACGCGCACGCACACGTGCGCGCGCGCGCACACACACATATATAATCATTGCAGTAAGAACGGATTTCATATTGCAAATAAACATAACATAAACAGAATTTTGGACTCCTTGACCATGGAGGCTCACCGCCACAGGCTCACAAATATACTAAACCAAATGGCGAGCCACAAAAGACTTATCACACGAAATTAGTACTGATAGGAGAAACTCATTCTCCACTTCAAGCAAAAGGAGACTGACCGTGTCCCATGCAACCTTTAACCTTTCCAAAACATACTCTAACTGGGAAATACCCGAAGCAACTTAACAAGAGATTAAACATAAGCGCAAAGTGGCTAGCTAAACTGATATTTAATAAGTGTAGTGCAAAAGGACTACTCCTATTCCATGCATGCTGACAATCGGGATCACCTAAAAAAAACAAGCGTGAGTCTAAAGACTCAACAAGCACATAATAGGACGATAAACACTACCAAACATATAAGTAATTAGCCAGCTGTGTCATTATCATGTTCATAACATCGTTCTCATGTTTTAACATTGTCATACCATTAGTGCAATGTAACACTACTCTACATGCTTATTTGCTCATCTCATTGCATATATTGGTATAGCCTGAGTGAATACCCGTTGATGTTCACTCTATCATGGGCCCGTCCTCATCGGCATGGGGTCTCTCTACTCCCGTGGAAGCCTACCGAAGTAGGTCTTATAGAATCCACCCACGGTGGATCCCAATTCTCATCTCATGAGTGCACATGATGCGAATGCGTATATCCATTATTATAACCATATCATCATTGTCATCATTAATTATGCAACATCATTGAGCGTATGCATCACATATTATATAACAATTGCCGTCTACTGTACTACCATGTACTTGCCTGTTAACCAAGCGAAGTGGAGCGACATGTGGATGGCACCGTTCCCGAGTCCCCACCTGAACCGGCATTCAACCAGATTCAAAACATCGTAGCAATACATGCACTTAAATAGATGGCATCGATACTACGCGCAATACCCGATACTGACAAAACTAGACGCTCAGCGTTAAGGGCTTGACGCGTGCGTCGCTAAAATCCCACATTTCATTCGTCATCCCCCCCCCCCCCCCCTTTTCTCTTTTTTCCTTTCTTTCTATTCTATTTCTCTCTCTTCTATTTGGTTTGGCCGAATGGCCACAGGTCCTCCCCATTTCTTTCTTCTCTTTCCCCACCCGAGCTCTCTCTTTCCTCTCTCTATCCTCCCATTTGACCGAATGGCTTCATCTGGCCATGCTTGATTTCCTCCTCACCTTTCTTCATCTCCCTTAGCATAATTTTCTCAATTTAATCTTACATTATTCTAACCATCTACACTAATTAATCATCTGCTAATTAATCACCTCACCTAACAAACCAGGTATAATAATTAATCACCTACCTCAGTTAATCATTCTATTTAGCTACGCTGGTTACTTATTCTACCTACTACCTACTGTGCAAAGAGCATACAAAAACGCACAACCCTACTAGAAACTTCCAGTCGCCACTGTGCGGTACTACTGTCCAGTACTACACATGCACATCTCACACCTTCACCCACGCACTGCCAGCCAAACAGCACTGCTACTACTACTGGTTACTACTAATACTACTACTCCAATACTCCTTGCTGACTCTTTGCTGGCCGTGAGGCGCTCAGCCTTATCCCCGTTTCACTTTGTGGTTAATTGTGAAATGACCGGGCTGCCCCTCCGTTATCTCCCATTGCTCCGTTTGTAGACTGTGCAAGGTCCCCAGCGTGGCCTTTGCACTGTTTGTTTTTTTTTTCCTTTTTCTTGTATTACATTATTACAATATTGAACTGTTCTTTCATTCACAGATCGAATGCTCTCAGATGGCGGACATGGCAAAGGAAATTGTGAAAGTAAATGGATTTTCTAATGGTGATTTCCTGCCATTCAATTCACTATTTATTCTATGATAGTCATTTGATCAATATATCATGCTTATTTTGCTATGATCTGTGGTTAACATTGTCACCCTCTATGCAGTCATAACAGTAATAAAAGGGAAAGTTGAAGAAATTGAGCTTCCTGTCCCAAAAGTAGATGTCATAATCTCGGAGTGGATGGGCTATTTCCTCCTTTTCGAAAATATGTTGAACACTGTTCTATATGCACGTGATAAATGGCTTGTAAGTGATCCTTTACAGTTAAAATGTTCAGATTTTTGTTCGCAGTGGATGCTATGTTTTTGGTTAATTGCGTGCTTTCTACTTCGTGGTTTTTTTTCCTCAATTTTGTGATTACAAAATGCAACTTTGGTTGAGTATTAATATTCTGAACTGCTGTTGTGTGCTTTGCTGGAAATATTTGATTAATTGCGTGCTTTCTACTTCGTAGTTTTCTTTTCAATTTTGTGATTACAAAATGCAACTTTGGTTGAGTAATATTCTGAACCGGTGTTGTGTGCTTTGCTGGGAATAATTGAACTTTTGGAGAACTGTATCTTATGTTGGTGCTACTGCTATGCAGGCTGATAATGGTGTGGTTCTACCAGACAAAGCCTCTTTACATCTTACTGCAATTGAAGATGGAGAATATAAAGACGACAAAATTGAATGTGAGTACGGCTGTGCATGATGCATACGAGTATACGACTGTTTGCATGAGTCCTATTGGCTTTAGAAATTTCATGCATGTGTTTCAGGAAGTTTTTCCTGGTTTTTTGAAGTAATGAAAATTATGTTTAGATTTCTCTCTGATGATTTTTTTTATCTTGCAGTTTGGAATAATGTATATGGCTTTGATATGAGCTGTATCAAGAAACAGGCAATGATGGAGCCACTTGTAGATACTGTGGATGCAAATCAGATTGTCACTAACTGCCAGTTACTGAAGGTAATGGCACGCTTTAAAATCAAGTTACATTTGCTTATGTAATCTTTTGTTTAAGTGATATTTCAGCTTAAATTCTTCTATTTATATATATTTCAGACGATGGATATTTCCAAAATGACACCTGGGGATGCATCCTTTACTGTACCGTTTAAGCTGATAGCAGAGCGAAATGACTACATCCATGCTCTTGTTGCTTACTTTAACGTGTCATTCACCAAATGCCATAAGATGATGGGCTTCTCAACAGGTTTGTTCATCCTCAACTTTTACCATAAAAAGTACAGTTATCTACTTCCTTTCTGCATGCAATTTGGTAACTCATCTACAAATTTACTCTTTGCAGGCCCCAGATCAAAAGCCACTCACTGGAAGCAAACTGTTCTATATCTTGAGGATGTAATAACTATCTGCGAGGGGGAAACTTTGATGGGCACTATGACAGTCACACCCAACAAAAAGAACCCTCGCGACATTGACATTAAGCTGAAATACTCCCTAAATGGGTATAGATGCCAAGTGTCAAGAACACAGCACTACAAGATGCGGTGACCAATGAGAACTCAGCTATCTTGCAGCCTACTCAATTTTGGTTTACTGAGTATCTCATTTGACAAATTGACGCCTGTTCTCCTAATCTTGTATTAACATACGTCAATTATTTATGTTTTATTGGATCTAGCAAAAGTAGAAAATAGATTCAACCGGCATGCTGTGATTGCTTGCAAAACTATGTTGTGCTGCTGGTTGATGGCATGACGGCAAAGATGTTGGCAATTGTTGTATACGTTTAATTTAAATGAATTTATTATAGGTTGCCCTCGCAATTTGTGGTTTGAGGTAGTCTGCCATTGTAGTCCTGTGTACGATCATTATTTCAACTGCTTGAGCACAATTTTTTCTTTACAAATGCATGTGATGCCTGCGAAACAGAACACATTCTGGACGAAGCATCTTACCGTCGTGGATAAAATATCATATAATCAAGCACTTTTCTGTTCAACAAATATAACAGTTGTTACTTGCTCATTGCCATACAGAAAATTACTCCTTTTACACGATACACAGGAATTTCATAAGTACAATTTTATCACATATGGTTCCTGCAGAGGTGGTGATGATGATGTTACCATGTTTTAAGATTCACTGAGAAAGTATGCTGCATCAGAAAAGGAAGCATACAGATTTGAAACAAATCAGATGACCGCACTAGCAAAAGCAATTAATATGCGGTGATCGATAAAACTGATGAACACGTACTTGTAGAGGTACGCAGCAATGCCAAGAATGATGCAAATCAAGATGATATCAATTGTGAAATTCCTAGTCGATCGAAACTGCATAGCACCCAGATTTGTCAGCAAAACTAAGAATACACTGCCGCAGGAAAGAAGCTGTTGTTAATCAGGAATTTAGGATTCAACAAAACCAACTGCTCACCTGGTTGACTGTTTCTTTTAGTCTGACATTAGTCTTTCTTAGCTCAGCATTAGCTTTATCCACCTGCAAAAGTTATGCATATGCATTTTTTAAACTTCTATTGACATGAGGTCATGAGGATGACAGGCATTGTGTAGAAACTAAAGTCAACCTTAGAGTCAATCTCATCCATCAAAGGGACCTGCCTATCCAGTTCCTGCAGAGTTGCATGAACAATTTTAGCTCTTAATGCCAGCAGAGAGTTAAGGCTACATGAATAATTTTATCTTTTGACTTAATGCAAGCAGAGAATTAATCTAACTTCACCAATAAAGAAGCATTTGCAACAAACCTCATTCATATCCTCTGCCAGATTTTTCAGTGTGTCCAGACCTTCAGAAATGATGTTCAGCCCTTCATCCTGTACATCACATTTGACAAGCAATTTGTAAATCAGCAGCTGCGTTGTATCAAACGAACAGAGCTTTTTCAGGTGAAAGGAAATCAGTTTTGCAGGCGTGTACTGTTAAAGAGTAGTTAGGGCCATACCAGCCCATACTCATTGTATATGTTTGCATATGAGCTCCCGTGCTGTGCCATGAAGTCACAGGGCCCCGTTCTTTTTGGCTGAGGCTTATAGCTTTTGACTGTGGCTTATGACTTTTAGGCTGTTCATACGAGAGATTACAGAGTAACAGAAACTCATGCGGTTTTTACCAATATAAATGAAGTTGGTATAGTATGTACTACAATTAACTAGTAGATCCTATCTTAAAAAATACTTTGTTTAAAAGCTAGTTACTGTAGAAAAAGCCAAAAGTTGAAGCTAAATGCTGAAAAAGAACAGGGTCATACAATATTTTAGGAAAACACTCTTCTCATTGACATGGTTTCAGAGCCCTGTCAGCCAAATCCCTAACCCTAGCTTCCTTGCCGCCAACTTCATCCCGAGCTCTCCCCATCGGAGCTTCCTTGCCGCCGGCTTCATCTCGAGCTCTCTCTGCCGGATCCATCACCAGGCATTGCTGTTTATGCTTGGTATGCGCATCCACCACTGGCTCGGAGGCGGAGGCTGAGGCAGCCTTGACCTTGGCTTCCTCCTCCTCCTCGGCATCGACCTACAACTTCTTCTCTGGCTTGGTCTTGCCGCTGTCAGTCATCTCCCCCTGGAGCAAAAGCAGATCGAGAGCAATCGAGAAACAGGAGCAACCAACTCAACGGCCATTTCCATCAATGTCAGGGCCAGGTTTGTCAATTCCCATTGCCCGGCCTCGATTTCCCTAGCCACTAGCTTCTTCTTCGTCTCCACAAGGTGTTGTTGCCGCCCCATCCCCCTTCTCATTGACAGTCTATACTACCATAACTCCTTGTGAAAAAATCAATTGAACAAAAAGCAGCTAGGTGAAGGGAAGTTATTTCAAGAATTCTTCTTCAATGGAATACTTGGTAAATTATTTCATGGTTCTCGAACAAGTTGAGTGCCATACTCCACCTCCAGCCTGATCTCAGAGGTGCCCAACATTCCTAGACTATGGTTTTGCAATTGCCCAATAGTGGTGTTGTTCCTCTATTGTTCTCTACTATCATGGTAAAGGATAGCTCCTTCTTGTCCACTGATATCAAGCTAGATGGTTCCAATTACAGGAAGTGGGCCTTCTCAACTATGACAATTTTCAGGGCAACCGGTCCTGAGGATCACCTGAACGATGATCCTCCAGATTGAAGGGCTAATGATGCCACCAAGAAGGCTTGGAAAAGGGCAGATGCTGATATGATGGGAGCTCTGGTTCTAAGTGTTGTTCTTTCACTTCGAATGAGCCATGAACATCACCATTCCGCTAAAGGGATATGGAAGTATATTGAGCAACGATATCTTCAGCCTAGTGGATCTACTAGGAGGCTCAGTAGGGTGTTTCGGGTCATGTTACTGTAGATGCTGGTTTCCATTGTAAAGCTTGCAAGCTAGGCAAACAGATACAACCTCCATACCCTTCCAGCACTACTTGTTCTAGTTATCCATTTGATTTAGTGCACTCTGATGTGTGGAATCCTTCTCCTTTTATTTCGAAGTGTGATCATAAACACTATGTTATATTTGTTGATGATTACTCTTGGTATACTTAGGTCTATTTCATGAAGCATCATTCTCAATTGATTTCTATATATCAGACTTTTGCTCGCATGGTTCATACACAATTTTCTAGTGTTATTTGTATTTTTCGTTGACTCAGGAAGGGAGTACCTATCCACAGTCTTTCGTGAATTTCTCTCTTCTGAAGGTACTCTTCCTCAGCCTTTATGTCCAAGTGCTCATGCTTAGAATGGTATTGTTGAGCATAAACACCATCCTATTATCGAGACAGCTCGTACTCTTATGATTTTCTCTTTTGTTCCTGGTCATTTTTTGGATGAAGCTATTTCAACAGTTGTTTATCTCATTACTCTTCAGCCTTCCTCTTGTCTTCAGGGCAAGTGCTCTGGTGAAATTCTCTTTGGTTCTCCTACCAAGTATGACCATCTTTGTATTTTTGGTTGTACTTACTATGTTCTCTTAGTGCCTCGTGACTATACAAAATTAACTGCTCAGTCTATTGAATGTGTTTTTCTTGGGTACAGTCTTGAGCACAAGGGTTATTGTTGCTATGACCCTTTGCTCGTCGCATTCGGTTTTCTCGAGATGTCACCTTTACTGAGGATCGACCCTTCTTCTATTCTACTTCCACTCAATCTTCATCCTCAACTTCCTTAGAGTCTACCTTGTTTTTTTCTCTTCCACCTATCTTCTCTCCAGCTGAGTCAGATCCTGATCTGCCATCATCATCATCTCTGTCACTAGAGCCACCTTCACAGGTTCTTCCCTCTCCCTCACTATCTCCACCCTCATATACATTTCCTTTCCATTATAGTCATCATCCCAGAGTTTCATCTAATTCTAAGCTTTCTATTCCTTTGACTTCTACTCCTCCATCTAGTACCACTGATCCTTGCACTAACAACTCCTCTCAGACATAGAGGTATGCTTTTCGTGACCGTTCTTCCATTAAGATTCCAGATAGATATGGTTTCTGTGCAAGAGCAGCTCATGAGCCTAGTACTTATCAGAAGATAATTCTACTACCTGAATGGCAACTAGCTATGTCTGAGGAGCTTGCAACCCTAAAGGGTATTGGCACATGGGATTTGGTAACACTACCCCCTCTGTTAGTTCATATCATGTGCAAATGGGTATACAAGGTAAAAACTAGGTCAGATGATTATGTAGAATGCTATAAGGCTTGACTTGTTGCTAGAGGTTTCTAGCAGGTTCATGGTTGAGATTATGATGAGATCTTTGCTCTAGTTGCTCACATGACAACGGTTCACATTTTGATTGTTGTGGCTACTGTTTGGTCATGGAAAATTTCTTAAATAGACGTTCAGAATGCATTCCTTCATGGTGATCTACATGAGGAAGTCTACATGGAATTACCTCCAGGTGTTGAGGTTCTATTTGGGCATGTATGTCACATTTGAAAAGCTCTCTATGGGCTCAAGCAAGTCACTCGTGCCTGGTGTGAGTGTTTTGGTTTTGTGGTTCAAGCTGCTGGTTTTTCTCCTAGTGATCATGACCCTACACTCTTCATTCACATCTCTAAGCATGGGCGTACATTGCTTCTACTCTATGTAGATGACATGTTGATTACTACAGATGATTCAGAATACATCGTCTTTGTTAAGCAAAAAATTGAGTGAGTAGTTCAATATGTCAGATCTGGGGTCCCTCAGTTACTTTTTGGGAATTGAGGTTGATCATACAGATGATGGCTACTATATCTCTCAGCGTCATTACACTTAGGATTTGATCTCTCGCTCAGGTCTTACTGATACACGCACTGCTGTTACACCTATGGAGCTCCGTTTGCAGCTACGTCCTACTGATAGCACCCCTCTTGAGGATCCCTCTCATTATAAGCATCTTGTAGGCAGTCTTGTGTATCTCACTGTGACTAGGCCTAATATTGCTCATGCGGTTTATGTTCTCACTCAGTTTGTCAGTACTTCTACCTTAGTTAATTATAGTTACTTAATTCGTGTACTTCGATATTTGAGGGGGGCAACATCTTGTCGTTTGTTCTATGCTCACTCTAATTAGCTTCAGCTTCATGCTTACTCCAACTCTAACTAGGCCAGTGATCCTATTGACTGTCACTCAGTCACTGGTTATTGTCTTTTTCTTGGCACCTCTCTTATTGCCTGGAAGTCTAAGAAGTAGACTATAGTGTTCCGTTCCAGCGCTGAGACTAAGCTTCGAGCCCTTGCCACTACCACATCAGAGATCGTGTGGTTTCGGTGGCTTTTGGCTGATCTTGGTGTTCCGTGTGATGCACCCACATCCCTTTTTGTGACAGTATCGCTGCTATTCAGATTGCAAATGATCCTGTCAAGCATGAGCTAACCAAACATATTGGTGTGAATGCTTCATTCACATGTTTTTATTGCCAACAATTAATTATTCGTTTCTAATATGTTCCTTCGGATGTTTAAGTGACAGACTTTTTCATAAAGACTTAAACTAGAGAACATCATAAACTTTATGTTCTCAAACTTAATGTGTCAGATTGACTTTAAGTTTGAGGGGTGTTAAGAGTAGTTAGGCCTAAGAGGCCCATACCAGCCCATCCTCCTTGTATATGTTTGTATATGAGCTCCTGTGCTGTGTAAATTAAGTCATAGAACATTTTGGGAAAACACACTTCTCATTGACATGTAGCAGCATGTACTGTCAGGCATAATTTTCTTAATCTATGAATTATGCATTTGATCAATAGAACAACCGTTCCATTAACAGAAACTTACCTGTTTGATTCGCCGCATCTCGTACTCACTTCTGAACTGCTCTGATTCTTCGCTGGTCTGGAAGTAGCCCTCATCAAAGGTTTCAGCTGCATTTAGTCGACACACGGTAAACACGGAAAAAATGCGCCATTAATTCCCTAAACTGTAGGATTTTATTGTCACATTACATATCATTTTCCATAACAGAATGATACTGAAGAATGAGATGTTGTTCACTGGTTACTACACAAAACATGAAAGATTGGACTGGCTTTGTATAGCCTAGAAACACTATTTCAATAGCCCAGATGTTTGCAGGTGAAAAGGAAACCTGAAGAATCGAACTTGATCCCCGGCCGAACATTCCCGCTGCTCCAGCCGCCGTTCTGATCCGCCGCGCCGCCGCTGCCTCCGTCGGGGATCGACTGGATCCTATGGGGCAATGCTGCAACCAGATCACTCCGTAGCGCCATCTCCTCCGGTGGGAGCCCTTTCACCTGTGGATGTTCATGCAACCAGGTTTGTATCAACAATTAAGTGCATTTGCATAGAGATTAAAATGCATTTATTCAACATGGTCGCGTCTAAATCAAGTAATATATGATGATGAATCGAGAACAACGATGAAAAAAATTAATACTGTTTTGCGGCAAAAATTATTCGAATGGTATGTGCATGCTTAGTTTGCCACCTTCTTGATGGCGAGCTTCTGGAGCTTGATCACCTCCTCCATGAGCCGGGCCTTGGTGCGCCGCACGTCGGCGTTCAGCGTCACCGCCGCCGCCCGGTTCTTCTCCCTCGCGGCCCTCTCCGATTTCTGAGTTTTAACCACGATGACGCGTCCAATCATCAACGTGTATGGTCACATTACATGATCAAAGGAAGCAAGAATCTGGAAGCGACTGAAGCGACTGAGGAAAACAACGATGCGATCGAGGAGACGGGAAGAAGACCTCGATGGCGGCGTCGATATCGGTGTCGACGGCCGCGTAGAGGCGCGAGAACGGGTCGCCGGCGGCAGCGTCATTGCGGTGCTTGTCGGCGTCGTACCTGTCGTACTTCTTGCAGATGGCGTCCACCCGGGTGAGCACATCGATCATGCTCATCTTGCCGTGGTCACCGATACACAACGCAGCAGCCGGAAGGGTGTCGTCGGTGGCTCGGTGCGCCGCCCTTGCGGTGGTTAGTTTGTACGGCGAGCACGGCGGAGGAGAGGAAGAGAATGGGATGGAGAAGGAGGCTTGGTCAGGCTGTGAGAATGAGATGGTTGGAGATGTCTGGCTGGCAGGTCGGTCAGTTGGTTACCCGCGAAACTCCCGGTCTCTTTTATTATTTGTGCGTTTGTTTTTTTTTTTTCCTTTCCTCTTCTGTCCTTTTCGTTTCAGTTACTCTGACATTGCTTTTACACAACCTTTCCACTGGCTCCGTTTGACAAAGCGCTCCACAATACTTCATGATACGAAAGTATCACGATGAATTTAGTAGTTAGCAGTGGCGGAGCTAGAGAATTATAGAGGAGGGTGCGGCTTGCGGTCTAAAGACAGAACAATAGTGCGATTTAATAGCACCATAACCATAATTTTAGCATGAATAGTTTAAAACAAGCAATATTGATGTACATCAACAATGAAGTAGCGGTAATAATATATTTGTACTTACCATTTATCAAAATACAGTAAACGAATCCCACAAATATAACAACAAAAGATCGTCGGCGTCGGCAAAATACAATCCTTAACCACGAAATCCTCACTGAAAAAGGAAAAAAACATTCATTGTAAGCAAACAATTTATATAATGTATCATTGAAAAATTGAAAAGAGGTGCGTTACCTCTTATATATCAAATCTACGCCATTTTCCTTCCATGTTCATGAAGCGATGAATAGGGCTGTAAAAAAAGCTCGAAGCTCGCGAGCTACTCGAGTTCGGCTCGTTCCAGACTCGGTTCGAGCTCGGTTCGAGCTTTAAACGAGCCGAACTCGAGCTTGATCTCGAGCTCGCGAGCTTCACCGAGCCGAGCTCGAATAGTTCGCGAGCCCCGATTCGAGCTCAAATAGTAATACATATTAATTCTTACCGAGCTTACTCGAGCCGAACTCGAGCTCGAGCTTTTCTTATTGTTAAAAATTAGTGTATATTTGAATTATTTTGACTGTTATCGAGCTTACTAGAGCCGAGCTCGAGCTTAAAATTTTTTATTATTGAAAAATAATGCATAATAAATTATTTTAATTGTTACCGAGCTTCCACGAGCCGAGCTCGAGCCTACTCGAGCTTAGGCCGAGCCGAGCTCGAGCCCAGGTCTAGACTCGGACCTCAACTCGAGCTCGGCTCGAGCTCGGCTCGAGCTTCTACCGAGCTCGAGCCTGGAAGGCCAAGCTCGCTCGAGCTCGGCTCGTTTACAGCCCTAGCGATGAACCACAGCATCATTTGTAACTTTCTTTAATTCTTCTTTCTCCACATAGCAGATAAGCCTATTACTCAAGTGTGCATCACCCATGCGGTTACTAAGAGTTGTTTTCACAATCTTCATCCCCGAAAATATTCTCTCCACTGTTGCAGTAGCAATCGGCAATACCAGCACAAGTTTCAAAAGTCGATAAACTAATGGATAACAAATATTTTTTCTTGTCTCCACCATTCTTTGTGAAAGCTCACTGGTAGTATTTATGTTGGAGAATCAATTGTCTTCTCTCACATCAGCAATGTAGAGGCCAAGGTGGTGTCTAAGATCCCTCAAATCTCTTGAGCTAAAATCATCAGGATATAACTTTGCTAGGTTTATCAAACTCTCCACATCAAAATCATAAAATGGATCTCTTGGATTGAAAGCGGCTGAACAAACAAGCAACTGAGAGCTTGTCTCACTAAAGCGGCTATTAAGCTCTTGAACTAGCCAATCTATAACCTCATTAAAACAATCCACTTCATAGTGATGCTTGTTTGTAATTCCACATGCCTTCCTAGACTTTTTGGGATCAATATATGTATCTTCCATTTCTAACCTTGTAATATCATGCATCTCACAAAACTCATTTACTTCATCTAATAATTTGCCCCACCCATCTCTTCTAAGGTTACTCAAATGTAATCTAGTTGATTGCAAACACTTCATAGCATTCACAATGTCTTGATCCTTGCGTTGCAATGCTAATGACAAAGTGTTGGTGATGGTTAATGTGGTCAATAAGAGATGCGAGTAAAAACAAAGTCAAATGATTGGAAGTAGATTAGAAGATTTGATGCTTGGTCTCTATTTTTCCAATCTCTGTCATCCTTTTCCACAAACTGTAGCACTTCAACAATTGTAGAAAATAGGTCAACAAGACTTTTAAAAGTTTTATAATGGGAACTCCAACGAGTATCTCCAGGTCTTTGAAGACATTGCTCTTGATTTAACCCTCTCCCAGTTTCTAGCTGCCCACAACCTAAGGCCTTTGTCACTTTTTCATGATTGATATCCCTAATCATGTCCCTTCTCTTGGCTAATCCACCCACCACATTTAATAAGCTATGAATCATGGTTAAGAAATTACTAATACCCTTATGTTTTCTCACAACAGCCACAATAACTAACTGAAGTTGGTGAGCAAAACAATCAACATAATATGCTGATCTACTTTCTCTCATAATTAATGATTGTAGCCCATTGAACTCACCTCGCATGTTGCTAGCACCATCATATCCTTGGCCTCTAATTTTCTTTATGCTGAGCTGTTGACACCAATTTTGTCCGAAATTTTTACGGCACGTTACTTTCCAAGATTTTTGCGTACCGTACATATTACATTTGAGCGGCGAATTTTTATGGCATGTTTGTAGCGCAAGTGAAAGTCTCGTGTCAAATTTTCAGCTTATTCGGAGCACATATGCTCACTCGAATAGGATAATACGGCCGGATGGCGTACGCAAAGCACAAGTCCACTTTCCAGGATTTTTTGTGTGTGCTACATATTACCATCGAGTGGCGAATTTTTATGACATGTTTATAGCGCAAGTGAAAGTCTCGTGTTTAATTTTTAAGTCATTCGGAGAACAAATTCTGCTCGAATAAACTGATATACCCTGAGCTGGCCTGTGCATGCATGCATGCCATAAAAATTCGCCGCTCAAATGTAATATGTACGGTACGCAAAAATCTTGGAAAGTTGTGGGTTCGAGTCCCACCGGGCGTGCCAGAATCTGATGACGGGAAAATGGGCGTGAACCCGCCTCCACGTCATTAGATTCTGGCACGCCCAGTGGGACATACTTTTCCCCTCATCTTTGAATTCCAATATCAAAGTGCAACATATGACGTTTAAATTGATCATGTTGCTGATATATATATGTGTGTATGCAAGAAGCTTAACATATGGTTTTCTTTATATGAAGGGATGGCGGGGCGAGTTCAACAATTCGTCACGCTACGCTTTGGGTCGCTGTGGCTAGACGTACCGGTGGGGCCTTTTCAAGCTACCACTAGTGCAAGTTCACTACAAACCACAACAAGTGCGTCCCGGCTATAGCGAACCACAAGCATGAAGTGACTTCGCACGTCGGGATGGGTTCATTCTGTCTGTCCAAGTCGGCCAAAAGGAGGATGAGGGCAGCAGCAAAGGCTTCAGAGCCACCTCACATGATCAACATCTCAACATACGTGAGGCTGGTCACTTTGACTCGGTTCTGTGGGCTTTTCTAAAGAAGCACGCACAGTGTCCGGAAGCCATGAGTCATCATCGAGGTTTCATCGCGCAACACTTGATGAGTGGCCTATCCGTGCGGCGGGTGGGTCCATCGAAAGGGCGCCACGCGGACAAGCTGCGACTTCTTCCCCAACAACTACTAAATCAAAGGGAGTGCCTTCTCCGTCAACACCGTCTACAATACGGGTGGCAAATGTGCACCCAGTATTGAAGGCAAATGCTTCATCAACATTGAGCACAAGCCCATCCTGCATTTCTCATAGCTGCTGGGGCAAGCTCGTCAAAGCATGCCCTAAGCATAGAAGGGGTGGGTCCTTCTCGGACTACAGCTATGGCTGCGTCACCGACGCCAAAAGGAAAGGCGGTGATGCTGGACCAACCCCATTGTCCACAGCCAAGCGGCAAAGGAAAGGCTGTGATGGTGGATGAACATTACCACCAGCAGCTCGTGAACAAAGGGAAGGTTGCAATAACAGAGTATGCTGCGTCCGAAGGAGGGCCATGTCATGCACAAACTCAACTCCGAGCTGATGCGCCGGAGTTCATCCCCTCGCTGGGCAACAAACCCAGCAGGTCCATGCCTAAACCGAACCACAAGCATACGCTCCTGTGGCAAGGAGTGTACCTCACTCCTGGTGACATCAAGATGGGCCGCGTGAATCCGACGGCTACAAACTCAGATCCTTTATCGTCATCTACCCCAATTCCACGACCTTCCTTTGATGGCTCATTTTCTCCGTCACGGCATCGTCGTCGTCAACGCAATGCTCGGTCGTGCATGGGTTGATTTCCCTGTGGCAATTGACCCTATCGTGGCAAGACATCAACGCGAGCAAGTGGGCACCACCATTTGGAACAGGGTAAGGAAGAACCGACTGAGGATTCGAGGAAGGATGAATCCTGCCCTGGATTCATATATCACACGGAGTATCTGCCAAACCTTGAGGGAGATGCTTCCAGGCGCATCCGCATCTGCAAATGATGTTGGAGGCGCTATTATGCGGCGAGCGGAGGCCTTCACTAAGTGGCCAGAGTACCAAGAATTCATTGAACAAGACCCTCGGCGACAAAACTATGTCACTCAGGCTGCCCGTGCACGTGCAAAACGAGAAGCCTACAAGCAGAGGAGTTGGCAATACGAGTGACTCTAAATCTAGCAAAATTCAAGGACAAACTCTCCTTTATCAAGTCATGGTGGCAATACCCAAGTGGTGAAGAAGCTAGCAAGCACACCCAAGAAGGCGGCAACAATGATGGCTCCTTGGCCAACTAGAAAGAGGGCCTCAAAAATGCAACAGGTTTTTCTTTCGATGCGATCGAGTCACCGAGGTGGCGGATGATACCAGCGAAGCATCTTCAACATCGACACACTTCAAAAGAAAGAAAGCCCGAAAGAATGTTGTAATGGGTCATCGTCCTGTAACTCGTAGTCAAGCAAATTCGGGTAATGAAGAGCATGATTCGAATTACTCGTGGTCTCATAATCCCTCCATAGTAATTCATCTTCCTCTCCCGAAAATGATCCCCAACATGATATAAACGCTTATGAATTGCGTTCCGTAGTTTTGAGCTGCTACGCAGAACAAGTTCTTGCGACAAATGAAACACGTTCGGTTGAGGAGCAACTAGCCCAACTTACAGCCGCACTTCAGCAAAAGAAGATGAGTTGGCTGCTTTACACAACCAAATAGCTAATAATACAAGCGGGATAATGACATACATGCTACGCAAGTCATCATAGTCATCAATCATCACCGCAATTAGCCTTGAGGCGATCCAAAAGATGATTGCCGAGGGTGAAAGCCCGAGATATGCAAACTCATTACTCGATGCGTCCGGGTATGTTAAGCCATACCCACCGGACGTTGACATGGTGTCTTTCCCAAGCAATTACCGCCACCGCAATTCAGCAAATTCAATGGAACTGGTCTCCTCATGAGCATATAGCTCATTTTCTTGCAACTGTCAAGATACTGACCCATAACGGCGCACTTCTCTTACGACAATTTGTGCGGACGTTGTCCGGTCCAGCCTTTACATGGTATAGTAAGTTGGCACGAGTTCAATCAAGACATGGGAGCAAATGCAAGATACTTTTCTTGAGCGCTTCTATAGCACTCAAAGAACCGTAGGCATCACTGAGTTGACCCAAACAGAGCAAAGAACAAATGAAAAGGCTGCTGATTTTATTAACAGGTGGAGAAATTTA
Source organism: Dendrocalamus sinicus (assembly GCA_036346575.1). Lineage (NCBI taxonomy): Eukaryota > Viridiplantae > Streptophyta > Magnoliopsida > Poales > Poaceae > Dendrocalamus > Dendrocalamus sinicus. Next base: position 12,822 of record JAYEVI010000469.1, on the reverse strand, counting down.
AGCCTCCATTGCCCACAGCCAATTACTGAGCCAGAAGCAGTGCGGATGTGCATGAATAATCTGTGCCCTGACATGGCTGTTTATTTGCAAGGTGTACGGCCTATCACTTTTGAAGAGCTTGCCTCTAAAGCTACAGATATTGAGAATTACATGCAGCATGTCGCACGTCGAACAAAGACATTCACCAAGCCTGTAGAGAAAGGCGGCCAACGTGATAAGTTGCCTGCCAAGCCAAAGCAAGTGCAAACAATGGAGACGACAGCGGTGATTCCACGATTGCAGATCCAGGAGCCACCACAAGAAATCAAGAGCAAAGGGAATGCAAGCTCGCAGGAGGCCAACCCTTAGTGAGCGACAAAACAGAGAATATTCCTTCCCAAATGAGGAGGTCGGTGACTTATTTATGGGCTTACGGAGTTGAATCTCATAGAGCTCCTAACTCAAAAGGCTCAAGAAGTCGCCAAGTTCAATGAACCAAATTATTGCCACTATCATCGCGTCTTAGGGCATACGCTTAAAGATTGCTTTGTGGTAAAGGATATTATCCAGAAAATGATTGATGAAGGAATAGTTGATGCAGACCTCCTTAAAAGCTTCAAGAAAGGCAAGAAAATGGTTGCAACAAATGTCGCCACCTTTCAAGATGACTTGGTGAGTTCCGCATCTTCGAATATGACACCAATTGATAATATGACATCATCTTATGATAAAAGAATGCTGGTCTTAAAGTCTAAGTTAATTCCAATGGTTTCCTCAGGCCGTGCATCATACTATGGTCGGCAGCAAAGATGCAGCTGTCAACTTAAAAGAGAGGCTTTTCATCGATGGATCCATGCCACAAAGCTCGACCCATCAACTTTTCGAAGAGTCCAAGATAGGGGGCAGTGGCGGCCAGGAGGCCGCATGCTGCAACAAGTAATAGTACAAGGTGAAGATCCACGCTCCACGCCAAGAATAACGCAAAGATTGACAAAGCGTGTGAGCAGTCCTCATGAAGAATTCAATGTCCTCACCATTGGTGTCTTTGAGGATGATGAGGGTTCTCTTCACTTCCCTGAAGAAGAATCTCCAGAAGTTAACCAAGTTCAACTTAGATCAGGCCGCCAGTTAGCTGATCCTCATCTTTCAGCTAGAAAGGAGCCCAAAAACAAAAATGTAACCCTAAATGAAACGACCGACTTTGCTACTAATATGTCAGTCAAGTATGATGTAATCTCTCACTTGAAGAAAATACCAGCTATGCTTTCTGTGTATGATGCTTTGTGTCTTTCGTCTGATTTGCGCAAGGCTTTTGTTACAGCACTTTCTTTTCCTGAGGATTATAGGGTAGAAGTGTCGCAAACAGAGACAGAAGTAGCTGAGATTTTAAATATGACGTTCACTGAGGAAGACATGCTATTAGGTTCTAAGAAGCACAACAGGCCACTTCTCATGTTTGGTGAAATTGATGAGTCGCCCGTAAATCGCATAATGATAGATGGCGGATCTGCCATAAATTTATTACCTTTGCGTACCTTAAAAAGGATTGGATATTCCAAAAAGGACTTGACCCAATCTAATGTGGTTATTCATGGCTTCAATCAATCTGGTCAGGAAGCTATGGGTAACATATCATTGGTTTTAAAGTTGGAAACACTATGCACATATGTGAACTTTCACGTGATCGATGCGGCTACCTCATATAATGCCCTGCTTGGCCGCCCATGGTTGCATGAAAATCAAGTCGTACCATCTACGCTTCATCAATGCATTAAATACAAAGATCAATCGGGAGACAATACGGATATTTGCCGATAAAAGGCCATTCACAATAGCTGAAGCCTTCTATGCGATGCCAAATTCTATTTCGAGTCTGTCGATAAAGTGTGCAAGCCAAAGTCGGTGTTTGTACAGTCGAATTTTATAAAGAAAGGTATTGAGGAATCCTCATCAACAACAAAGATATACCAATATATACCAAGTGGCCAAAGGAAGAAAGGAGATCCAATATTTCGTGTCGTGAATAAATCATCCTCTAATAAAGGTATTGAGTTTCCGACACCCTTACCTCCTTTGGTACAACATAAAATAAAGCAAGCTCAAAATCAATTGCACAACTCTAGCACGAGCAAAAATAAGAATAGAGTAGTTGCTCAAATAACTCTGTCAAATAAGGATGATGAATCATTACCTATTTCTTTATATGACGATAAGGTTCTTTATATGATGCAGAAAATGGGTTATGATATCATTAAAGGCCCTTCTCTATGCAATGGCCGGGGCAGCTTGCACCATTTGAAAAGGGTTGTCCCAAGCACAACTTGAAGCCCTACACGAAGATCAAACATTAAAGGAAAAGAGGTATGGGTTGGGGTATGATGTTTGTATGACCTCGGCTGAATTTATAGACACAACAAAGAATGCTCCACAAATGGAGGATGGAAATCAACCCACCATTGATGAATTGGAAGAAATCAATATTGGGACGCTCGATGAGCCTCGTCCAGTTTATATTAGCAAACATTTATCTAAGGAAAGTAAAGAAGAATATCATAAATTTCTTTCGACAAATAGGGATGTGTTCGCTTGGACATATGAAGAAATGCCAGGGTTGGATCCAGCAGTAGCAGTACATCGACTCGCTGTACAAGAAGACATTCCACCGGTCAAGCAACCACAACGGAGGTTTCACCAGATATACTCCCAAAAATAGAGGTGAAGTCGATAAACTCATGACACTGGGTTTATTCGGAAGTCAAATATCCTAAGTGGCTTTCCAACATTGTTCTGTCAAGAAGAAGAATGGGCAAATTCGTGTATGTGTAGATTTTAGAGATTTGAATAGGGCATGCCCTAAAGATGATTTTCAATACCTATCTCTGAAATACTTATTGATTCTACTATGGGACATGAAATATTTTCATTCATGGATGGCTTTTCGGGTTATAATCAAATAAAAATGGCACCAGAAGATGAGGAGTTAACAGCATTCCGAACACCCAAAGGTATATTCTGTTATAGGGTTATGCCTTTTGGACTTAAAAATGCTGGTGCAACATATCAACGAGCCATGACAATTGTCTTTGATGGACTATTGCACATCATCGTTGAGTGCTACATAGATGACATTATTGTAAAATCAGAACGTGAAAGAGATCACTTAAAGCATCTCTCTATGGTTTGTGAACGCCTTAGACAACATAATCTGAAAATGAACCCAATGAAATGTGCCTTTGGCCTTTGGGGTCTCTTCTGGAAAATTTTTGGGTTTTATAGTTACAAAGCGTGGAATCGAAATTGACCCAAGTAAGATAGAGGCAATTGTTAAAATGCCACCACCTAAGAACCTTCATAAATTGAAGAGCCTCCAAGGTCATTTAGCATATATTAGGAGATTTATCTCAAATTTATCCGGGAGATGCAAACCTTTTTCTCGGCTTATGAGGAAAGGTGTTCCTTTCCAATGGGATCAAGCATGCCAAAATGCATTCTTAGATATAAAAAAGTATTTAATAAATCCCCCTGTCTTGAGTGCGCCAATTAAAGGACGACCATTAATTCTTTATACGGCAGCCATGCCAACATCATTAGGTGCTCTTTTGGCGCAGAATAATGATGAAGGTAAAGAAGTGTCCTTATATTATCTTAGTCGCACCCTTGTGGGGGCAGAATGCAATTATCTAGACATGGAGAAAATATGTTTAGCATTGGTATTTGCGGCACAAAAATTGCGCCACTATATGCTAGAGCACACTGTGCACCTCATTTCGAGCGAGATCCGCTCGATACATCTTAAATAAAATGGTTCTTTCAGGGAGATTAGCTAAATGGGCGATGTTCCTGTCACAATTTGACATTGTGTTTGTACCACAAAAAGCTACGAAAGGGCAAGCTTTGGCAGACTTTCTAGCTGCTCACCCTATTCCTGATGATTTTCCTATCGATGATGAGTTACCAGATGAAGAGATATTTGTCACATCGGTCGCCAATCCAACATGGCAAATATATTTTGATGGTGCTTGTCGGCGATCGGGAGCGGGCGCCGGCATCATCTTTGTTACGCCTAGTGGAGAAATAATTCCATATTCATTCACTTTAACCTCAGCGGTTTCAAATAATTCTGCCGAGTATGAAGCTTTAATTATAGGGCTGGAAATAGCCTTAAATATGGGATTAGACACATTGTCGGTGTATGGTGATTCCCAATTAGTTATTAACCAACTTTTAGGGATTTACATGGTAAAGAAAGAGGAATTAATGCCATATTTTCGAGAGCAAAAGAGCTTATGTCTATGTTCACTAATTTAAGTATACAACATATCGTTAGAAGCCAAAATGAAAAGGTGATCTGGCAGGCGAGTTTGGCGGCTAGCATGTCAATAAATTCTTATGAAATAATGGACGTGCGCATAGAGGAACGGAGAGTACTGCCAATACTCGCTGAGGAAGGTGAAACAACATCCTCTATAGCATTGACAGCGGATATTTGTGAAATTGAAGTAGGAGATTGGCGGACTCCATTTCTCGAATATTTACTCCACGGTTATTTACCTCTCGATGCTAGCGAAAGGACTAGAATCAAGAAGGTCATCCACTATACATGCATAAATGACATGCTTTATAGACGTTCATATGATGGTATCCTGCTGCGTTGCCTTGCTGGAAATGAGGTGATGGAAGCATTGAGGAAGTGCATCTTTGGAGTTTGCGGTGCACACCAATCTGGTCCCAAACTACATTACCAATTAAAGCATTTGGGCTATTATTGGCCTACAATGTTCGGGGATGCTATGAAATTTGCAAGAAAGTGTCATGAGTGTCAGATACATGCTGACTTCATCCATCAACCACATGAGCCACTGCACCCCACCAGCATGTCCTGGCCCTTTGAAATGTGGGGAATGGATATAGTCGGACTAATTCAACCGCCATCATCCAAAGGGCATAAATTTATTCTCGCAGCAACTGACTATTTCTCTAAATGGGCGAAGTCATACCATTAAAAGAAGTTAAGGCCAGAAAATGTAGAGAATTTTATAAGAACTCATCTTATATATCGCTTTGGTGTCCCTTCGCGAATTATATCTGACAACGGGTCGCCATTCAAAAATAGACAGATGGAAAAGTTATGCGCAAAATTTAAAATAAAACATCATTTTTCTACGGCATATAATGCAGCGGCCAATGGACAAGCTGAGGCATTTAATAAAACCCTGTGCAAATTATTAAAGAAGGTGGTCTCAAAGAACAAGCGAGATTGGCATGAAAAACTACTCGAAGCCTTGTGGGCGTATAGGACCACGACACGTACACCAACTGGAATGACTCCTTACTCCCTGGTGTATGGAGGAGAGGCGGTCTTACCGTTGGAAGTACAAATTAATTCTTTGAGAGTCGCTATGCATGAGAAACTCTTAGAAGAGGAGGCCGCTAAAATGCGGTTAGAGGAATTAGAGCGTCTTGAAGGGAAACGTCTTCAAGCATTACAAAACTTAGAAGCGTACCAGGCAAGAATGTCACGAGCTTTTGATAAGCGCCTCAAAAGGAGGTCATTTAAAGAGGGAGATTTAGTTCTCGCTGTTATTCGCCCCATGAATATTACACATCGGATGCACGGAAAATTTGAGCCTAAATGGGAAGGCCCTTACATCATAAAAGAAGTATATTCTAGTGGCGCATATAAAATTATTTCCCCAGATGGTGAATATTCCCCACCACCGGTAAATGGGAAATTTCTAAAGCGTTACTACGCATAAAATAAAAATAATAAAAAATGCTCCAACGCCTTACGAGCCTAAACTGTGGCGCAAAAAAAATAATAATAAGCGCTCCAACGCCTTACGAGCCTAAACTGTGGCGCAAAAAAAAAGCGCTCCAATGCCTTACGAGCCTAAACTGTGGCGCAAAAAAAAATAATAAGCGCTCCAAAGCCTTACAAGCCTAAAATGTGGTGTTAAAAAAAGGGGTAAATAAACAAGCGCTCCAAATCTTTACGAGCGTAAAAACCTTATGAGATTAAAATGTGACATAACAAAAACAGGGAGCACTCTACAGCATTGCAAGCCTAAACCGTGGTAAAAAAAAATAGTATACTCAAGTTTAAACTGCAAGCACTAAAAAGGGGTTTACGTAGCAGTAAGCATACGGTATGCATAAAGCAATTACATCAGCGGTATAAAGCATTGATGCTTCATTGAAAATGCCAAAGCATTGACGTTCAAATAGTAGATGCTAAAGCAATGGCGCTTCATGGTTGGCATATCACGTACGAAATAAAAACAAGGCAAATACTAGTCCCTAGTTAGCAAAAGCTTCCATGATATATTAGCTCCAGTGTGTCACGATATTTAGAGGAAATAAATAGAGTGTTAACACGGATGGGCTCAATACAAAAGTGCTGAATATGAAATAATTTAAAGCTTACAAATTTAACTGAAATATTTAAAAGTAAATCACAGCATAAGAGAATCAAGTAAAGGACTCCTAATTTGGTCCAGAGCGCCAATTCTTTAATGCCTTGAAGAGTTGCTCAGCGTCTTGTCCCAAGGTGGTTGTTTTCTCTTCAAGAGCTTGGGTCCTTGATCAAGTCCTTGAGTAGCATCTAGAAGAATGTTGCTCCATTTTTGCACTTCTAAGTCTGGCTAGAATGTGTTTGTTGAAGTCGTTCTTTATTCTGTCGAAGCTCCTCAATACATTGGTGGCTTTATTAAGTTGTGCACTGAGATCCGCCACCAACTTCTCATTTTCAGAGCACTTTTCATCTACAAACATTATCTCTTGAGAGATACTCTTGATAGCTTCTTCATGAGATGCAAGCTCACGTTTTGCTTCAAAGACAATTAGCTCTTTCGCGCGAGTTGTGTTCAAAATCTGAATGTGCTTGGTGCAGTTGAGTTGAAACATTGACAAGCTGGGTCAATATTTCCTTAGCTCTAGAAACCCCTGGTATATGAGTAGGGAGTTGTGAGGAAATAGTTTCCAAGAAGGTACGGCGAGTTGGATCGCTTAATGAAGCAGCATCTAATCCTTCAAGAGCTTTTGTTAACACCATATCAGTGGCATCCATAAATGCTTTCTCAACAAATGAGAGGTCCATGCTTGGCGGCGACATTTCACTACTTTTTGGTTGGTGAGGTCCTTGTTCACAACCTGAAAAAATGAAACAAGAGGAAATTTACGTAAGCAAACTTAAAAGAGATAGAACAAGAAAGTTTGCGTACATTAACACATCTGCAATGCATATGAGGCTACCATGAGTGGAAGAAGTTAAGTTATCAAACGACTCAGAGTCTGGGGGCAGATTGCAAGCCAAGGCCGGAAAAGAAATTGGATGGTTGATGCTTGGTCCGGTTACGTCAAAATCTTCAACCGATATATTGAAGAATTCACCAAGATCATGAGCACTTTCACCTGTAAGCATGCGATCGAACTCCTCGCCACTTACCAAATCCTCAATACTAGGGATGTCCAATGAGGATATGGGATTAAGAAAAAATTTCTCATTTTCAAAGTCGAGCTTGCGTTTGGCGTTTGGGCCTTTCTCACTCTCAATAAGAATGATTGGAGGTGGTCCACGCTTTCCTTTCCTCCCTACATCAACATTAATTGGTTCTAAATTTTCTTGCATAGCACGCAATGGCAAACTCTCTATTGGTAAAAAATGAAGTGGATGATCTTCTGCTTTGTCTTTGGATGAGCTACTCTTTTGCTTCTACAAAAAAAAGGGAGAGAGAGAAGCTAAGTAAATTGTTACAGGTTAGGAGACATTATTATAAAAATACTAAACAAAAAAAATGTATATCATCTTACCACGACAAGTTGTCTTGGAGACTCAATAATCTGGCCATCAGAGAGATAAGTGTGAAGGACCTGTCTCCAATGATCCTTAGTCATTGCTTCCTTTCTTCTGATAGCCGCTACGTGTTGATCTTGGCAATCAACATGCACCCTTTTTACCACAATAAAATCTCCAGAAGAAAGTTTGCGTGCTATAATATGGCCGTGCTGTTCAGGATTGTTCATTCTCCTCCTCTCATATGGGACTTGACCAAGTGCACTGCCATTACGAAGTTCGCTCAATACCGAAGTGAAGGGCTGTATAAATTCACGCCACCACCTAGCCCAAGCCAATGAAGAGCTGCCATCACGGGAGTCATCTGGGACATGATATAATTTTGCTTGTCCCGACGGATAAATGTGCCCAATGAGCATATGCAATCCCGACGTCATCCCTTGTATATAAATTCAGTAGGGGTGGGAAAGGGACAACTTGATCGAATCTGAACTGTCGAGCCACACGGTCAGGATGGTATGGCTCAATGATACATAAATCAGCGGATATAGTGGCACGCCGCCATGGAAGCATACCACGACGGACAGAAATCAAGAAGGCCTTTCTTCGGTGATTCACACCTTTGAGTTTTGTCAAATCATAAGGATGCCATGAAATATTGGAAAATTTCAAGAAAAAATCATGAGCATCTTCAGGACTAAAGTGATTAGGGGTTCTAAACATAGTGTTTGCCATGGCTGGCTTTTGCACCGTATGCTTATAAATGGGGAAATAGGGTGTTCTAACCTTATTGCCAAATATCCTTTTTAAATACACACCCATCCAGCCAATAACGAAATGGACCGGCCAAGGTCGCTTTGTGTAGGAGGGACCAATTGGATGAGTGCTGATCAGCCGCAAAGAATAGTACAAGGAACATAAGGCAGGTGGAGCTAAAGAAATTTGGCGCCCTAATGATATCCAAGACGCCATTACCAGTACACCTTGGCGAATGTAGGGACCACCTCCAATAACCACGAAACGACAGAGCCAAAGAGCAAGAAAAGCCGCCGTATAGACGCGCCTATCTCGAAGGGAAGGGAATGATAAAGAACCATCCCTGCTGTTATGAAAATAGTCACACCACTCTTGGAAGGAAACTTTACCACCTACGGCGAGATTGTTCCATACATCTAAAAGATGAGACAAGAAATTGGGATATAATAGTAAAGACGGGTCAAGCTCATGGGTCGGGGGTATATACTCTTCATATATGTCTCCATCCAAAGGCAATCCGGCCATTTGATGCATGTCAAGAAGGGTAATGGTGCGCTCGCCACATTGGAATAAAAAAGTGTTGGTGTTTGGGTTCCATCTTTCTAATAAGGACCTTAGCAAAGAAGGGGAAATGGAATATTCACCCAAAGAGCAATAGATGGCACCGTAAATGTAATCGGCATCATCCTCTTCCCCTTTTAGAACTAGAGAATGGTTTCTTAGGACTTCTGTTCCCCATTCAACATACCCAGTTGGAGATGAAATGTATTCAATATCATGATTTTCCCACCCAAGGCCTTTTTCAATCATTTTGGTTCCTAGGGTCACAGCCTTGTCAAGTCTGGGTAAAGGTGCCGGAGGATAATAGCAAAGTCCTAGAAATGAAGAACCCGATTTCCACCCACGATGGCTATGATCGATAATCCCTTGAGGCATCTCCTGTTCTTTTATGATGGGGTTGACAACCTCATCAAGGTTAGGTTCAAAAAATTGCCTTCTTGCCACCCGTGAAAGTGACATCGAGTAGGATAAAAAGGATTGTTGATCCCGCATCATCTAAAAATAATAATAAATAGAAATAATAAATAAAAAATACGTGCAGTGCGTTTAAAAGGAATGATTTGATGAGATAAAAGAAATTAGCCTCAAAATGTTATCATAGCAGGTCGCCTACAGATGAGCGTCTTTGGTACTAAAAGATAGGAGTGGTTTAATTAGGATAATCACTACTGATATAGGGCCCGTTCATACAATGTATAGTTAAGGTAAGCATTAAAAAAAACAATACATGATGACAGGGTATATGAGTGAACGGCCATAACTAGTACATGCACGGCTGTATCGCTTGCAGAGCTGGTAAAGCTAATAACAATGGCAAGAGAAGGGGTGGTGGCTTTACCAAATTATGCAGCCTTTCCCTGATACTTCAAGATTTCGATGGTGCCGCTGAGTTAGCCAGAACGGAGGTTGTCAAGACACTTTGGGCATATATCCGAGAAAATAATCTGCAAGACCAAAACAACAAGAGGAAAATATTATGTGATGAGAGATTGAAGAAGATCATCAATATGCTCCAAATGAATAGAGTTTTGACCAAGCATATTTGGCCATTGAATTCTGAGGGTCTCTCTTTTTCTCACACACACACACACAAACATGCGCACACAATATGGTTGGACTTCTTGTAGCTGTATAATGTTCAATACATTTTCCTTCATGTGGTACCATACTTTGGTGCCTTGCCTGTTGCTAAAAAAAAAAGATATATGTGCTAACTCAAACTGAAAAGAACATAGCGTTTGCCGTTTGGTGTTAAATTAATTCTCCACTAAGCTGACGCTGTCTTGATGTTCTTTTATACGTTGATCCATAAAAAAATGTGTTTTGATCAGTGCTGACTGCAGTAGAGCGTAAAATTGCAAGTAATCTCTGTAGCAGGTTTATTGCCCTCCGAACATGGAACCAATAGAACTTCTTTCCATGGAATGTTGAAAGAAAGTGAACAAAGAAAATTATAGTAAAATAATAATAATAATAATAATAATAATAATAATAATAATAATAATAATAATAATAATAATAGTGTGATGACATTGTATGTAGCTTAATAGCCAAAACTAATACATGCATGTTTCATGCACGTGATCCACACGCAAAAAAAAACATACGTCGGATGTATAAAAAATACACGTAATGCGTATATACATGTCGAGCTCCGGATCCGTAAACAAATATTCTTGATCCAAAATAATGTATCATGCAGTCTATAGAAGTATAAATCTAATAAACATAGAGAAGATGGAAAATCTCACCTTTTAAAAAGGAGCAGACACACTAATTTAACGCCCAAAGCTAGATACATGCAGGGTTGTATAGCTAATGTATCCGACGCGAGCTCATCTGCAGCCAAATATATTGCCAATGTATATACAAGTGAGTTCATCCGCGATAAAAAAAAATCGTTGGATGTATCAGAGTTGTATAGCCAATGTATATGCACGTGTGGGTTCATCCGCAGTGATCCGAGATACGTACGCCAAATGTATATGCCAAATACATACACACGACATTGGCTATATGTCAATACATTGTGCGTGCCAAGTCTCTCCATATATGCATACGTGTGTGCCAAGTATAGACAATGAGTATGCCAAATACATGCGTCGGATGTATATATAAAATATATATATATATATATATACATGTACATACTGAGCTCAGGATCCGTAAACAAAAATTTTTGAGTCGAAATAATTTATCACGCTGTTTACGGAAGTATAATGCAATATAAAAAAAATATAGAAGATGGGAAATCTCACCTTTTCTTTAGAGAAGTAGACATGCTAAATTCAATCAGGGAATATGCCAATTCGTTGATCAACGCCGCGCAGTGTCCACTGCATCCAAAAGAAAGAGTGGAAAGAGATCATTACTCAGTTGATTATAGAAAGATGTCTCGGTATTAAAAAAAAAGAGAGGAGCAGAATTCAACAAGTGATAATCATACGTACCCAGTAAAAAGGTTGAGTCTGAGTGCAAAAGGTTGATTCTGAGTGCTGGACGCCGGAAGAAATTTAAAGGAAGGAATAGAGGATTATGGAAGCCAAGGACGCAGGCAAAAGAATAGAGCAGATGAGCACGGAAGAGGAAAGCTAGGCGTTGTGTTTAAGCCAAACAGATCCCTTGAAGAGCGGCGTTAGTTAGGTGGCATCAGTTATGAGGCTTATTCCTTAAAGCTAGCAAAATACATGCGAGGCTGCATGCAAGGCTGTACGCAGTATGCATATGCACGTTCTAGAAGTGTCTTCGTAGCGAGCACGTCCAAGTAAATACAATTATAAATATACCCACAATATATATATATATATATATATATATATATATATACACACACACACACACACATATGAGGCGTGTCAAGTTCCAGATGCAAAAAAAAAACAAATACTTTTGCACTGGACCTCGAGGGGGCATTTGTTGACACCAATTTTGTCCGAAATTTTTACGGCACGTTACTTTCCAAGATTTTTGCGTACCGTACATATTACATTTGAGCGGCGAATTTTTATGGCATGTTTGTAGCGCAAGTGAAAGTCTCGTGTCAAATTTTCAGCTTATTCGGAGCACATATGCTCACTCGAATAGGATAATACGGCCGGATGGCGTACGCAAAGCACAAGTCCACTTTCCGGGATTTTTTGTGTGTGCTACATATTACCATCGAGTGGCGAATTTTTATGACATGTTTATAGCGCAAGTGAAAGTCTCGTGTTTAATTTTTAGGTCATTCGGAGAACAAATTCTGCTCGAATAAACTGATATACCCTGAGCTGGCCTGTGCATGCATGCATGAATTTTGATACTTGAGCAAAGACCTACACTTAAGCCCACGTAACAATCAGTCACCAGTTAATTGATTAGCATTTTTTAAAAAAAGTCAAGTAATTAATTAAGAAGGGCCAGTAAGCCACACTTCAGCCAAAGCATGCATTGGTAGCATCTCTCCCACGTTGTAAGGAAAAATGGCGTCATGGTAGCAATGCATGCTTGAGTTAAACACTTCTCTGACTAATTAATCATCGATAATCATGGCTCACATAGCTCTTTTCTATGGCACTAATCCCACGTCACAGAGGAGTGGTGCGTGCATGGTTTGGTACTGGACTCAAAGATTTGCTTGTACTAATCAAGAGGGCCCAAGTTTCAGTCTAATTAAGCATGCATTTGTGGTGTCTCCCCAGATGCATGCATGCGATCAACGAAAGTGCTGGGAAGTAGCAGTTGCCGAAATAATC